>PVIC010000186.1:46860-151368 GCA_004025085.1 Thryonomys swinderianus
TGGTGGCTCACGCCTGTAATCCCAGCACTCGGGAGGCAGAGACAGGAGGATTGCTGAGTTCGCGGCGGCTTGCCTGGGCACCATAGTGAGCTCAGGGCCAGCCTGAACTACAAAGCAAGACCCTGTCTCCAAAAAGCAAAAAAAAAAAAAAAAAAAAAGAATGCTGTAGGAAGATGGCTCTACTGAGAGACAGGACTATAGACATTTTCTACTCCCTCCTTGATCCTCAAATTCCTGCTTTTCTTTAAGAGAAGCATATAAGAATCTTATAGGTATTTGATGCATACAGACAAATTCAAGTTACTACAAGTTTTGTTAAAATATAGACTCATATAGAAGGGTCATGTCATTTCACAGTGGTTTACATGAAGCAATTGTTTCCTATCCCTGACTTGAAAAAAAATGAAACACTGACTATCAAGAGCAAAGGATTTTCTTCAAATCTAATATTCATCTGTGTTATCTTTCAAGTTCAATTCTCTGTTAACTTTGTACTTGCAGAAGGTATTCAATAATGTTAATAGAATTTTTCAAGAGACTCAACATATTGCTTTGTGTCTTTTAGATGTTCTAGAGTATATCATGTGTGCTGGTTCTTGGTTTGTAGAGGCGGAAGAAGACGCTCTTTAACACAGTGGCTAAGTACAGGCTGTGAAGCTAGGATATCAGGGTTTGCACCCGATGCTGCTCCTTGGATCTGGCTGTGAGATCGCAATAGAAGCGTTCCATGCCTCACTCTCCTTATTGTGAAGTTCTATTAACCAGGGCTGGATGAGATGGTGACAACAATGAACTACCACAGCTAAGCTAGGAAGGTGCTACACTGTGGCTCCAGGCAATTTATTTCCTTAAAAGATTTGAGACCATCCTAGTTGTGTTCAGTCTGTGTCCTGGAGTCCCATGGTTTTATGGTTCCCATTAACTCTATGAAAAATAACCTGGCCAAGGAAGATTTGCAGAGTGCTCACTATGGGGAAGAAGGAAAGGTTAGGCTTTGCTTCTATACAGACAATATGTGCTTTACCAAAAGAGATACAAATATCTTTAAGTGAAATACAACTATGTACTGACTCATAGATATGTACATTATAGAATTATTCAAATACAGTTATCAATCATAAATCCTTCTCCAGAGAGTTCCAATGCTATCTAGTTTATGACATGGGACTTCTTAGACAGTGTTTACATTCTTAAGAGCTGTTGTTAGCACATCAGTGGACTTACAAGCTGGAAGAGAGAAATAGTTTTGCAAAACATAGCTGAATTCAATGAGTTTTACTTTAAACATGTATTTTTCCAGTAGCATTTGAAAAGGAAAATGTAGAGGAAAACTAGAAATTATCTCGATAACTAATAATATCTATAATGATTGAAACATACAGCTTTAGAACTTTTAAAATGCTTTGACAAATACTATTTAATTGTGCCCCTCAACAGTGATGTGAGGTGGGGATGGGAAGAGAGAATGAAGACAGAACAGAGAAGCGCTTTGTCCTGTTATAGGAGTAACACAAACCAGAGGTGGGATGTGTACCCCATCTCATTTCTTCAAAACTGTGTTCCAAAGAGCTCATCAAATTAAGTATGCAAAGTAAAATCAATACCCATGTGATATAAAAATTTTCCATCAGACATTGTCAGAACTGGAGAGTCAAAATGAGTTTATTCAGTTTCCCACTCTTACTTTTTTCTGTCTGCTTACAAAGCAGTTTCTCTTCTGGTAATAATAACCCGACTGTCCCTGGGAGACAACCCCTCCCCCCACACCACACACACACACACACACACTCACTCACTCACTCACTCACACTTCAGAGGCATGGGGCATCTGAATCAGGCTGCTCTGAATCAACAGGACTCAATGCAGGAGCTTTCTGGGGAGACCCTCAGAGGCATGAGCTCCTTTTCCTTGTAGGTCCAAGCTTGACAGGAATTGGGCTTCAGTCTCCTGACATGTAGAAAAAGCCTGTTTAGGAAAAGAGCCAACCCAGAAGAGCGCAGGGGTGAGACATGGGAAGCTGGAGAGCAAGGCAACACAGGAGCACCTGGCTCCAAGCAGGGCCACCTGGGTTCTGCAGCAGTGAGTCTGCTGACGCCATCTTGGGATGGCTTCCTCTTACTCTGGGGCACCCACCTGGGTCCTCACCGATACATTACTTCTGTCCTATACTGAAAGAATTAACTGCAACAGGACTGCACAGCCAGCCCTGTTGCCTCTAGACATGAAAGAAATTTGTCTTAATTTTTAACATGGGAAAAAGAAAGGGAGGAGGGAGGAGAATAAGAGGGTTCTTCTTTTAGAATTCAGTGAGGTTAGATTATAACAGCCAAAACTCTGACCCATGAGCTCAAGAACTTGACTGAAAATAATGAGGAACATTCCAAAAATTTAACAAGTGGAAAAAGAGCCTGGTGTGCCTCTTTGAGAACAACCTGCGCAATGTCAGCAAGCCTAAGGCAATACTAAAATTCACAAGGTCAATTCCACCAAAATGGGGTTTTCATAGATTGTCATATTTCTTCTTTGTTCAGTTGAAAATAGAATCTATTGATTTTTAAAAAACAATACACAGTCTTATTTTAATTGGCAACAGTCTCTTGGTAAAGCATCAGGACCCGAAGGGGAGTGGGGACATCAGGGCTTCGCTGGCAAGATGACTGGAAGTGTTTCTGCATGACGTGGGTATGTCAGCTCAGGCCAGCTGTCTCATTCACCTCCGTGATGGACCTGACAGAATGAGAGAACCCAGACTGTACGACGACTATCAGAACCTGAAAGGAACCCATCGGAGGGATTCTTCCCTTTCTCTGGATTACTTAGGACCGATTGCTAGGCCGTATAAGACACTAATCACACTGGAACGCTCACCCTGAAGTTGTCAGAGGTCGAGCTGGATATATTCTGAGTGCAAGCAATCAACCAATCACAATAGCAAACAAGGTATATGATGCTCACTCCAGGTAAAAAAGCTCTGGTTTCCATTTATGCTCAGGTGATGCCTCTTGTAGTAGATGGCTGTGGGGCTGGAATCCTCAGCTTGAAACAGGGCACAGATTTCATCAGCATTTCAAAGCATCTCTGAAGCTGGTATGTCAGGTTTTTGAGATGACAAGCTGTCAAGGTGGAATTTCCTGATGGAAGACCTGAGTTTATTCTTAACCTTTCTTTTTGGTTCTATATTATCTGTCTGTGCTTAAGGAACAGGAATTGATCTTTAGACCTTCAAGGAAAAAAATGTGAAATATGGATGGAGTGAGCCTTTCCAAATAGTGGAGATGTGATGAAAATCTTAGTGAAAAACCTGTCATCAACTTGTGGACATTAAAAGATATCTGATATAAGAAAAATTGAGTTTAGGGGTACAGATGGCTTTGTAGAAAGGTGTTGCTTTCAACATAGTTGTGCCATTTTTCTGAAGGTTGATTCTGTAAATTCCCATAATGCCAGAGTGATGGATAGAATTTCTAGGAAAAACAAGCCTTCTCTCTCAGGTTCAGAATAGCATAATTAATGATCCTGTTCTTTCCCAGAGAGGGATGAGTATCTGCCTCATAGTTCTGTGGGATGTCCATACTTCTGTAGCTAACAATTTTGGGTACTGTTGCTTCAATACTTCATTTAAGGAAAAAGTGCTGCTTTACTTAATGTTTTAGCTAAGCACATTATAATAACACCATGTTATTACCATAAGATAATTTCTTATTCATCTTTTTGCTACTGGAGCTGATAAAGATTTTGTCTGTTCTCTGCTTTCCCTTGCTTTGAGATCATTCTGTGGAGATCCTTCTACATCATGATATGCATTCCTTTGCAAATTTTGTGTTCATGCAATTAAAATAATAAAGAGGGATATTCCAATTCCATTTTCACTGTGCATTCTATGCTGCCACATAAAGACAGTCTTTATGGAATGGTACCTGTCACCTGGGCACGTGCCTTTGACATGAACTTGTCTTACAATGAACTGAGGACATTTTAATTAGGGACTGACAGGGGATGTATCTGAGTTTATAGGTTTCTTATCCATCCATCCATCCATCCATCCATCCATCCATCCATCCATCCATCCATCCATCCACCCAACTATCCATCCATCCTGTGCTTTAGGGTTTAGAATGTGCTTTCACACACATCATGTGATACGAACAAAACTGGAGAAGCAGGCACTGTCTACGTTTTTGTTTTTTAATTTTTGAGACAGGGTCTCACTTTGTAGTTCAGGCTGGCCCTGAGCTCACTATGTAGCCCTGGCAAGCCTCAAACTCAGAGCAATCCTCCTGCCTCTGCCTCTGCCTCCCGAGTGCTGGGATGACAGGCATAAGCCACCATGCCTGACATTGTGGTATGTGGTACCGGAGATCGAACTCAGGACCTTGTGCTTTTGAGGCAGACTCCAGAACTGCTGAGCTAAATCCCCAGCTGGGCACTATCTACATATTAAAGATAAGGAAACCAAAGTTCAGAGGTACTACAGGACTTGGTTTCGGTCACATCACCAGTAAGAAACTAACCCGGAAGTCTATTGAAAGAAGCCAGAAAGAGCTTCCATTATTTGGAGGGACACCACTAGGTAAGAACTTCTCTGTGTACAGAGCAAAGGTCACACCTCCACACAAAGCTTTCTACTACATGGGAGGACAGAGTACTGCCAAGATGGGCACAGTCTCTGCTGGAAGTATTAACAAAGAACCACTATAGTTTTGCATGCAAAGGGTATCATGGGCTGATTTGTTGTATTTCCAATAAATTGTGTGATTTTCCCCACTGCTCACTGTGCCCGTGTGCAACTACAATCTACTACAGCACATGGACAATGAACTTTTGTTGAATCGTTGTGTTTTATATCACTTTAATACAGAGGGAGCCCATGGGGATGGGACATCCGGGTTACCAAAGAAGAAGGGTCTAAGAAGAACCAGGGTCTTGAGCTTCAGCGTCTATGAGCCAAAGCAGCCACTCTCAAGCTTCCCCATACTGAGGATTAAATATGACAGCACTTGTGAATCCCAGGCAGGGACCAGCCACCAGGGCTTCCTTCCCTAGGCTCGGTTTCCACCTCTCTTGAATAATGTCTAAAGAATAAGCATTTGTAGAAATAACATGTAAAGTGCTTTCAAGTAAGTAACTGATCTAGTCATACTTACTAAGCAATCCTGTTAGGTCAAGAAATGTTAGACTTCAACTGAATTAGCTTTCCAATGATTTAAAAAATGTAGGAAAAGCCTCTGGTGTGCCTAACCTATTGGTGCCCCAGAGAATATTGTGGTTTTTTTGTTTGTTTGTTTGCTTGTTTTTATTTCATTTCATATGTGAGGAAATTTACTTATGGATAGTCCTCATGGATTTTCAAGCTGAAGTTCAAGCAACAATATATATGTCTCTAACTGTCGAGGAGTCTTTTATTCCACAAAAATATATATTCTATTTCATTTTTTAATATATGTTTTTATAAACAAAACTTCCTGTAGAAGGTCATAAATTCGGTATTTGGGAATTCTTTTCCTTTTTTTCAGAAGTCAATAGAATATAGTCCTTAAAGTTTTTCAATTCCATTACTCCCCTTCATCCTTTTTAAGCATACTTTGACTTCTCCTAAGTATCATTTAAGAAAACTTTTAAGCATTGCAATTAGGCTCTGAATCATGAAATACTTCCCCCTTCTGGTATATTTTCCACACTTACATTTCCTCTCTCATTTTCATAGAGCTCAGAATTGAACACTGATCTGGCATGTGCTATCTGTGCATCAATAGCCAGGACACCGCGTCTGTGCCGAAATGAGATAAATGCACGTCAAGAGCTTTTGGAAATTTAAAAGCACTATGCACATTATGCTATAATTATACAAATGTAATGCAACATGTATTTATTACAATAGGGAAATGGGGAAGCATTTCAAAACTTTTGGGCTAACGAGTTCAATTTAGAATTATAGGCCAGAGAAGCAACATTTTCAGCATGGTAGGAAATTCATTGTTTAGATGTGTTTCCATCATTACAGTCAGTGATTTAAAAATGCTATCAGCGCTGAACTCAGTTTTGTTTCTCACATATTCATTTGAGACAATTAGATGCCAAACTATTGCATATGTCAGAATAACAGCAAACAATAATTGAAATATTTGCAAATCTCCTGTATTCTAAGGGACTCTTTTTAAATAGTGGCTGAATTTGAAAGCAAATAATTAAACACCACTTTGAATACCTGATAACAAGCCAATTTAGTAGGTGGAACAGACAATAAATGGATCTCAATTTAACTTGAAGCACTGGCTTTCTCACATCAGCAAAACACCTTCACAGACATCTGTTGAGCCGACCTTATGAAAGACAAACTCCTATGAATTATTGCAGCCACCAGGAACTTAAGGTCTGTGGCCTAGGGCTAGAATCCCAAATTACTCCAGAGGGGCTCAGCTGAACAGGAAGAGGTAGAGGGGTTCTAAGAATACGAATCTGTTCTGATGATTTTCTCTCAAATACATTCTCCTGTCTTTCACCAGGTAAGAAAAAAGCCTGAAGGTGAATTTCTCTCTGTGTTTTAGTGGGCTGCAGCGGGCTTAGGCAAGCGTTAGCCAATAGTTAAGCAAACTCTGGGGAGAAGCCCCTGGGAAAGAGCCCAAGAACCAAACTCTTGGTTGGAAGGAAGTGTATAATGAGCTGCTTTCTTACAGGAATTTTAATTGCTAATTCAAGTCTTTAGAAAGACCCAAATTTATTAGCGTAATGCATAACTTCAGGGAAGAATATGGTATAGGGTCTTCTATACCATTTGTTAAAAAGGGAAATGGATTTCAAAAACTATCTTGGAAAACAACAAAAAAAATCAATTGAGGGCCTAAATAGTGGAAAAGTCACATAAACTGAATTGCTCAACAACAAAATGGCTATATATTTCATATTTTGACAGGCTAAAGTTTTGAAATGGCACTGTTTTTAAGAGGTAGGCATTCATTTCTCCATGATTTTTGGCCTTGCCAAGTGAGGAAACAAATTAAAACTGCAATTCTCACAACAAATCCTCAAAACAAATTAAAACCACAATGAATACAACAGATAGAGCTGAAATCCCAGAATCCCTTTTTCTTATTGATCAGATTCTTATAGTTCCATCTCCTATTTTCTCTTTAGCTAAAGGGTTGTATTGAGCTGCAGGATTTTAGAAAGCTTCTAATAAACTCTGGCTTGCAGATGGAGACAATGCCTCTCTCAGTTCTTCGATCGCTGCTGGCAGAAGCGGAAGGTAACTAGATGCACTCACACAGCAGCTCTGTCATTCACCGCTGCCCACCAACCTGCTTATCTCACTCTCCTTTCTGCTTCTGGGCTTTCTTACCTGCTAGATAAAAGTTCATTTAATTTTCTCAGGGTGAGACAATTCCTAAAAAGGATGCCCTTCAGACTGGAGTGTCAGGAAAAGGATTTGGGCTATTCACGAATATCCTTGTTCCTGACTGGGAATCTCAGGGAGACAGTCAGCAGGTTAGATTAACTGTGTTCAGACACAGGCAGAAGAATAATTAATTCCATTTTGGAAAAAAAAAATCTTCCCTTTGTGGGAAAATTTCATAAATTACAGAAACAGCTGACACAGATAATTCTGTCCTTGGAACTGACCCTGTCCGAAGGCTGAATGCTCACTGATGAACCATTCTGCCTCCCTGAGAAGACAGGGATTCAGAAAAGACCTGGTTTGAAAGAATCCACTATGAGTGACATGTGAAGGGTTAAACAAACCATGTCTCTGAAACGCTGTCATTACAGAAACAAACCATATATGTGTTGCACATATATTAGCAAATAGAAGGAAATGAAGGACTAGCTTAGACGAGGAAGCTTTTATACTCCTCGTGTAGCAGAACTTCTGTGATAACTGAAATAAAATTACAGTGCCTAACAACACATAATGGGGAAATCATTCTTCTTTGGACTCTCCCGGATCGTCTATCTGCCTCCCGTAAAAGATCAACCATGACCTCAACCACCGCTTCCCTGGCACAATGCAGTACTGAAAGCAGCAAGCAGGCCAACAGCTCAAGCCCTCCACCCAGGGTACCTGCAGCTGATGAGCCACGGTTTCCAGAATTTCCCTCAGTTTGTCTTTTGTGAGCTGCAGCACAGAGTGTTTACTACAGGCATTTTAAAAAACAGGACCTCACCAAACAGTTGGGAAAAATATTTAACGATGGAGGCAAAGCAATTCCAGTCAACTAACTTTTCACCTTGAGATTCTCACTGTGGGTGTGACAGGGAAAGGGAAGGCTGCTGGTACCTCAGTTTGAACCTGGACTGCGGGTGAGCAGAGTTGATTCTGCTGGAAGCTCTCAGTGCATCCATAGCTGAGCTCTCAGAGCTGAGCTGCCAGTGAGCTGCCCATCTGTGGTACTGCGAGAACAGCACTGCTGTTTGCCCTTGGTGGGTCTGGTTTCCAAGTATCAGGACGGGCAGAACACCAGGTTGGAAAGGACGGCCTGTGACTGTCTCTCCTCTCAGTTCGTGTCAGGCAATGTCATCGTTTTCAACAACACAGGGTGGCCACACAAGAATCCCAGGGAAATAGTAGAACCCCAGGGAAATAGGGAAGCTTGGCAGGAAATTAATAGCACTGTAGAGAGTTCATTTTTTGTCCCCAACTTCTACCCTGTTAACCAACCAATTTACATTTTAAAAACTTGGTTTCATCTTCATTATGAATTGATCCACACACAGTATTATTTCCTTCAGGGCAAAGATTTCATGGGGGCAATGTCCTCTGCCAGAACAGATAAGGATGGTAGGTACACACATTCCGCTCCTACAGAGATCTGACCCCGGCTGGTGTGTGATGAGAGAGGAGGCAAGAAAAGCTACCTCAGAGTAAAATGGTAAAATTCAAGTTAGGTGGATGAGAAGCACCCACAGTACGCTACCATTCAGGACGCAAATGCATTCCTGGCACAGGTGAAAGGTAAACACATCGCAGAAACTGCGAACACCTTACCTGGGCCATCTGCCTCTCCAGCTTCGATCGGGGAATATCATCAAAGTAGTTTTCATTTCTTCTCCTCCTCGCATCGCCCTGCATGATAATGTGCGGAACGTCTAGGGAGCCACCGGCGGTGTAAGTGCTTTGGCTAAGTGATGGAGACAACTGAGGAGGAGTGTGATTACCACTGGGTTCCTGAATGGAGACACATCATGAAATAAATACCACGTTCTTGTGGCTGGTCTCTGATCTCAAAACTCGAAATACTAACAAGACAAACTGTGGAGCGGGTAGGGTGGGGGAGTCGTTTTTGAATTAGATGCCACCAAAGAGCGGTCTGACAGCAGGGCCAGGAAGAGGACACGGTATGCAACACGGTGTGCCACAGGACGTACAGACGGTGGAGCAGTGCATATAGTGACAGGCTGCTCTCCACACAACCACAACTCAGGCTGAGACAGCCCGAAACATGGTAAGGGGCTGCGGCCGGATGAGCTCCAGTGCCCCCGAGTATGGAGAAGGGGACCTGGTCGACTGTCTAGCCGACTCTCCCCAGGTCGTGCCAGACCTGCTGCCAGATTTAAGCCCTGCACATTTGCTTGGCTCCCCTGTCTTTCATCAGCTTCTTCTTTCCCTCGGGCTCTGGGGAGGCAGAGAGAGGCTCAGAGGGAAAGGTAAGCGGCAAGGGGCTGGAACTGCTCTGGGGTCAGTTCAGCATGATTACACTCGCAATGTCAACAGCGCCTTCCGTGTGGCAACAGGAGGGCAAGACGCTAGGCCTCTGAAGCTTCATCTGCTGCCCAGTTTACGGGAGGCTTCTCTCTGGGGGAGGGGAAGTGAGCGCCGCCTCTCTGCTCAGACTCCCCAACGCGCTCCAGCGCCCCAGGATGCACGGGTTTGCCCAGCACTCAGTCGTCCTCTGCTCCCTCCTGGAGCCAGTTTTCTCCCACCCCATGACACTTTTGTGTTTCCTTTTCCTCTTAAGCCAAATCACACTCAGTGTCACAGCAGCTCTGGTCCTGCCCGCTGGGCTATCCTGACGGAGGCGGGGCCCCTGGCTTCTCCAGGAGGGGCCTTGGCTTGGGCGGCGTTGGGTCTAAGGGTGGACTGGGCTCACTGGTTGCCACTGCTGCCCTTTGTAGAGCTCGCAGGAAGGGACTGAGAAGCCAGCCAGTGCACGACTAAGCCACTTGCCATGGAGAGGCTGCCTTGTGATGAATTTTAGAAAAGATCTCGTAGGGGTCACGACAAGTGGGAATGGTTTGCAACTCTCTACCACTGCTATTTTGCCTGGAAGGAACCTCTCTGGCTTTCTCTTTCTCTTTGGCTCTCTCTTCTCACCTTCCTTCCCTGTTCACTTTACCTTCCAAAGTTCCTCTGCACTTTTCCTAACTCATCATTTTAAAGTGTAGCTGGAAGACATGAATATAGTTTATTATATGAAGTTTTAGATTTTCTGTTCTTAATTTCCAAAGTAGGTCAAGGTGGTCAGTTTTTACTTCTTGAAAAACAGAGGGCCCCAGGGTTCATTTTAAATGGATCTCTAGTTAACAGTAGGCCTTGAAGAATGTTGTTGCTGTGGGTTTGCAGAGCCTGACAGGAAACGCACTTCCTGTCCATCCACACGCACGGACAGCTGGCCAGGCGCTGAGGTGGTGGTCTGTCACACCGAATCGCAGTGTGGATGTTTATTTCTAAATCTCCAAAACATGCATTGAACTACTTGAGACAAATAAACCTGGTTTCACGAAACATGGTCAAAAGGAAGACTGCTTGTTATACAGATCAGGAAAGCTAAGTGGAAACGGGTTGTCTTCCCGGTGCACCGCTTCAGTCATCTCACTGCACACAACGACTTCCGCTAAGGACCGAGAAGCACGAGATGCCAGCGAGGCACTTACCCTGAGCGTGATGGAGCGAGGGGGCTTCTGGGGCGGGTCGTCGTGCAGCCTGTCTCCCAGAGATGCCAAAATGCGTTTCCTGTGGCCAATCAAACTGATTTTTAAAACCTGAAACAACATGTGTTTGGGTTAACTATTTTATTTGAGGAAAAGCATTTTCTATGTTCTAAAACATAAGTGCAGATTAGCTCTGTCCACAAGAGCTGGGGTGTGAAGTCCAGGGGACAAAGAGCAGCAGCCTGGGGGTCTGTGGGGACAGAGCAGAGGGTCCCCGACTTCTGCTGCCCAGAGTCTGACCTGGGGGGCCTTCAGACCCCTCAAAATCACTAATCAACTCTTTGCCACCAGCCAGTTTAAGACCCAATGACTTCCTACTGCTTTTTCCCCTATTATTGAGTATTGAACCCAAGATCTGCACCCTGAGCTATGTTCCCGGCACCCCCCCTCTTAAATTTCAAGACAAGAGTTTCACTAAGTTGTGCAGAATGGCCTCAGATCCTCCTGTCTCAGTCTCCCAGCATGTGCTACCACATCCAACTTTCCTACCATCTTAAGAGTAAAATCTGTGGGGCCGGAGGGTTAGCTCAGTGGTTCCGGCGCCTGCCTTGCCAGCACAAGGACCTGAGTTCGATCCCCGGTTACCACATATAATGCTGGGCGTGGTGGCTCACGCCTGTAATCCCAGCACTCGGGAGGCAGAGACAGGAGGATTGCTGAGTTCGGGGCGGCTTGCCTGGGCACCATAGTGAGCTCAGGGCCAGCCTGAACTACAAAGCGAGACCCTGTCTCCAAAAAGAAGAAGAAGAAAAAAAAAGAGTAAAATCTGTGCCCCACCTGGCCTCAGAGAGATCAGGTCTCCTGCTCTACTCTCTCGGTGCAGGGGACTGGGATGTACTTAACTCTTTTATCCCACAGCGGTGCTTAAACATGGGTAGGTGCTGATGAATATGAAAGGCTGATGTTAATGAGGGCGAGAGCAGCACTGTGAGGTGAGCATGGCGCCCTGCCAGCCTGGGGTCAGGCTCTGGGGTGCTGCAAAGGTGCTGCTCCCCAGGGAGGAGCAGATGTCAAGAAGAACTGCAGAGCCCCTCACCCCACCCACTGCAGTCTTCCTGACTCCCCACCGGAAGAGCTGCTTTACAGATGAGGAAACTGAGTAAGCTATGCAGTGACCTGAAGATCTGAATTGGTTTGTCAGATTCTAAAGCTGGTTTTGCTCCAAGGCCCACAGTGTGAAGTTCTAGGCCTATCTCCAGGATTAGGCTTCATAATGCAACCCATTATGAATTAACCTAAAAACTTTATCTCTTGCCTTCCTTCCCTGTCCATGTATCCTAGAATATATCAAACTGATTGTGAAACTAGTTTCCAAAGTAGTTACTTATGTAACTTCTTCTCTTTTCAAATTTTAAGGGGGGAGGAGAAGGCAGATCTTCTACTATCTGTAAATTTTAATAATCTCTTTGTCAGCCTCTTAGACTTTCTAAATCTAAACTGAGTTAGATTTTAAATAGCACAAGGCCTATTCCTTCTACGTCTTCTCCCTTATGCCTATGAATGGTGATGGTAAATATTAACCAAAGTGAAAGCCTACATGCCCCACACCCCTGGGATTTTTTTTTTTTTTTGAGACAGGGTCTTGCTTTGTAGTTCAGGCTGGCCCTGAGCTCACTATGTAGCCCAGGCAAGCCTCGAACTCAGCAATCCTCCTGCCTCTGCCTCCCGAGTGCTGGGATTACAGGTGTGAGCCACCACACCTGGCTCTGTGGTATGTGGTATTGATTGCTGGTGGGTGTGAGTCTCCATGCCCAGCATTGTATGTGGTTACCAGGGATGGAACTCAGGACCTTGCGCTTGTGAGGCAGGCGCCGGAACCACTGAGCTAACCCTCTGGCCCCTACCCACCTGGGATTTTTTAGACCTTCATCTTCCAAGCCTGATGCATCCTAATCTTTGCAAATTTGTTTTCATCCAGCAGCTCCTCTTTCCTACAGACTGTTTGTTTCAGGGTGACTTCCTCTGGACCTTCTCACACCTCACTATGACGGGTAAGGTTTATTGAAGAAAATAAAGTTTACAACAGTTCAGGTTGAAGTAAACCTGAATGGTTCTATGTTTGAGCGGGTACCATTTTCTCTTTCTATGCCTCTTTTAAAATGTTCTAAGTGTTCCTGATTTCTGACTGGCCTTTCGGCTGCAGTAGGAGTAACTGGGAACAGAGTTACACATGACTGTAAAATCCCTTCGGTTTGCTATCACTGATAGTTCAGCACCCTTTAATCTTGGTAGAATGGCTTGAATTTCGCCCTAAATTTCCTGTCTTACAATCATCTGCACAGAAGCCCATCTGCCATCCTTCTGTCCACTCAAGTAGCCTGTATTGTCTTTCTGGTATGTACTAACCAGCAGGGCATTTTGCTACCTGGAAGAGCTTAGATGTTTTATTTCACAAATCTGGAAATTTCAACATGTACTCCTCCTCTTCCAGGTGATTTATAAGTATGTTAAGAAAAGAGTGGTCCCAGGGCTGATGACTTGGAGGGAGCATTATTTATATGATCTAAGAAATGCTGTTATATTCCTGTATTTTTTTAAAGAATAAGATAAAAAAATTCTCCATCTCAGAAAAATACATTAACCTTTTCAAAGGTATTTTGCAAGTTTAAACACTATGTTTTCTTTCATAGTTGCTCTCAATTACTTTGCCAAAGGCTTCTGATGGACATAAATTCCTCCCATAACAGCTCCAGGCCTTTGTCCCAGGAGCTAACTGGACTTGATGTTGATATTGCCTTGGGCCTGTGAATAATGCTAGGAAAGATTTTGTAGGTAATAAAGACAATCAGAATTATTTTGACAACTGACACTAAATGACAAATAGTTTTGGTAAAACTCAGCTTGTGTAATTGCTATCTTGATTTACTTCCCTATAACTCAGTTTTGGGCTGGTGATCTGGTTCCTGTGATCTCAGTTTGCTCATTTATAATCCAAGGAAACAACAAGGCCAATATCCAGTGCTGCCGGGAAGATGAAGCTAAAAGTCACGGCCTAGAGGTGGCAGAGCCCTCCCTGCTCAAGTGCTCGTTCCAGCGGAGGTACTCTGAAGGAGTGGAGGAATCATAAGTCAAAAGAATAGGAATTAGTCATGTCCACAGTTAATCGTGTTAAACAAATAAGCTGCTGATTTGCATGAAGAGACTTGGCTTTGGAAAATCTCTCATTGAAGTAACGTATCCCGATAGGGATGTGTTTGGTTTCTAGCTACTAGTTTGATACCAGACCTACTTTTAAAGACTGTGTATGCCACTCTGCCTTCTACACTGCTGAATTGCTAGTAGGTGGTAAGCTCAGGTGCTCCTCCTACTGGAGTTCTGGTATTGCCTCTTCTGCAGAGCACCAGGAAGAGGATGGGTAGATAAACAACGAAAGAACACAGAATAATGACTTCTGTCAAGAGCACATAAGTAACTCTTTTTTCTTTTTAAAAGAAATGACCACATATCATAAAGATGGTAACTATCATTTATTGAAAATGTGCTCTGCTCTAGTTCCATCTTATGATTATGTTGGAAACTGGGCCGAATGCTTATGTATGCACAGAACTTGTTTAATCTTAAAAAGAAAATCATGATTTCCATTTTAGAAATGCAAAACATGTGACTCAGAAGCACTGATAACTCATGTTATTCACACTGCTAACTGGCACCAAAGCTGGCATTTGTTCCTGATTTTTAAAAATTAATTTTTATCTTTATTGGTACATTGTATATACACATCATGATCACTCTCTGTTCCTGACACTTGTCTTTGTCAATCACCATGCTTTTCTTCCTATTAACTTCTACACCTTTGGATGTGAGCTACACTCTTGGTTATTGCATTATCTTGCTTCTTACTATGGTGCTTCCTAAGTTATTGTGTTTAAAACATTTACACTGGGTCTCAAGCATCTGAAAACAATTCATATGAAAAGAATTCAGAGAAAGATCACAGGACTGTGAAAAATTCAGACTAAAAAGAATAGACACCACACAGAATTCCTGGTAAAAAAAACATATGTAAACGAAGGGCAGGAAATCTTCATTTCCAAAGGTTGATCTAATGGCTAATATCAGCACTGGAGAGAAGGTGATGTGTGGCTTCAAATCTCCTAAGTCAACAAAACAACTCCAACTGTTAAGACAGTAGCAGAAGATTCCAAAGAAAGACAGTCATCTTGGAAAAATCAAGTTCAAAGGCAATTAGATTTTCCTTGAATGAGAATAGCTCACCTTCAGTGGAATCCCACTGCCCCAGACACCATGACCATAGATCTTATCGGTTTTCAAAAAACAGAAAAAAGAGGAGCACCCTGCCCCCCCATCAATGGTTCCTGTGTTAGAAAAGAGTTCTGTAAAGCTGTTGTTAGCATTTAGGTGGCAGTTAATTGTGTTCATAAGAACACGAATGGGACTAAAGGATGAAGTAATGGGGATACACTGGGCATTTAGTTACTTTAAGATATTGAGACAGTTCAGCTAAACACAAAAAACACTGCTAAGGTTCTGTCTTTAATTATTTGGAGGATTCAAAGGGGAAACTTGACAGAGCTTATAATAGTGAGAAACAAGACAAACAGCCCTATTGCAAACCACTAATCAAGAAAAAAATAGTCGGGTATGGTGGCTCACACCTGCAATCCCAGCACTTGGGAGGCAGAGGCAGAAGGATTGCTGAGTTTGCCTGGGCTACACAGTGAACTCAGCCCAGCCTGAACTACAGAGAGAGACTCTGTCTAAAAAAAAGTAAAGAAAAGAACAGAAAAGAAAAGAAGAGAAGAGAAAAGATAAACATGAGAATAAGAAGGTGGTTCCAACTGGAGAGTACCAGTAGATAAGAAATAAAAGTTTCTGTGTTGAATGACAAGGTTATATGTCAGTGTCATTTATGTGTCTGAACTTAACTGTAGGAATTCTGCTAGACAACATCATGGTATTATCCTGACAGCAAATATCTCACATCAGAATATATTTCACAGCAAAGCTGAAAGTCAGTGTACTAAGACTTCTTTGTTTTTTCTTCTAAATTTTTTTCTTCTAAATTTAACATGATGTTTTAAATCTCATGTTAAAAATAAAATCATGTTTTGATTATAATAGGAATATTGCTTTCCATTGTAGATACTTTACAAAATACAGAAAAGCATGAGACTAAGTTATGCATAGGCTATCAACTTTAGGTATTTCCTTTTCATGTTTCCTCCCATGATTGCTATTTCATGATCATACAAGAAGTACAATTTTCACCTTGATTTTTTTCACCTAATATTAAAGACAAAAGATTTTTCTGTTTATACAACTCTGAGTAGACACTAAGTGGCTCCATATAAGATTGCTTCATAGGGCCGGAGATTTGGCTCAGTGGTTCCAGCACCGGCCTTGCAAGTGCAAGGTCCCTGGTTCAATCCCTGGTAACCACATACAGTAATACTGGGCATGGTGGCCAGGCCCACTGGCAATCAGTATCTCATACCACAGATGCCGGGCTTGGTGGCCCAAGCCTGTAATCCCAGCACTCAGGAGGCAGAGGCAGGAGGATTGCAGAATTCCAGGCTTGCCTGGGCTACATAGTGAGCTCAGGGCCAGCCTGAACTACAAAGCGAGACCCTGTCTCAAAAAAAAAAAAAAAAGATTGCTTCATAGAAGTATTTCATAAATTGTTGACCATTTTTTCCCTTACTGTTGGAAAATACAGTTTGCACTTCTTTTCTGGATATTGAACATTCCTCATTCTTTAAAAACCGTATTATCCTACCATTTCCATTTTCATTGTCATTTTGAGTAGACAGTATGAGGAGCACTAAGGAAGATTGCAAGAATACACATGGTTCACAAGAAGTTATGTAGCGAGAGTCTGTCTCTGTGTTATGTGTGAAATCTCAGTCCACTTATTGCTGGGTGGACCAGGTCCTCCAGGGAAAATCACAGATCCACGTCATGTGCCTCAAGGGTCCACATTTTGTACTTGTTAAATCTGGAGTTCAGATTTAGCGGACAGATGTGGAATAGTACATGAAACTGGAATTCTCTGGAGATTACACGTGCAGCAATGCTGAGCACACCAGCTCTTGTCATGGACAATATGGGGCCACACCCTTTCATTTTTACTTATAGAGGAGGGGAAAAGAATTTCCTCCTGCATCTGCAACCTTCTTCCACTTTCAGGGAGATTATTCTCCCTGTTCCTTGCTCCACGCAAATCTGTGGCAGTCATGTGGCTAAGAGAACGGCGGGTGTTCAGAAGAGTCCCAGTGTTCTGGGTACTGACAGCGGAGGGTCAGGTGGAGCTAACCTGCTTTGTTCTCATCTACAGAACTGAAACTGCAGTTAAATGGACAATGTCCCTCCTCATGGTAGTAGCTGTAGTAATTTCCACGCGAGAGCACTGAGGCTAAGTGCTTGTGGACAACCCTTAGTCCCACAATCCCAGAGAATCTCACTTGAATGTGTATTGACCATGAAACTTTCTCTGTTGTTTCTTGGGCTGAAGTAATCCATGGCTGGAATGATTTGGAGTTAGAAGGATGTTTGGTTCTTCCCTGACTCTTCTAGCTAAGAAATTTTTCACATATTGGAATTAAAGTTTTGTTAAGGGAAAACAAATCTTACTCCATACACATTTACTACTTGTCTTTTATACATAATCACCATGTTATGCAATTTGAGAGCACAAAGAAGAAAAATATGTAGTCATTTATGACTTTCAATATATGAGGTAGAAAAATATAATAAAAACCTATAATTTCAAAATATAAAGTACATATGCATATATGTATACTTTTTTTTCTCTCTCCTTCTCATCCTGTCATGTCTCACCATCTACCTAAATATTTATGTCTACACAGCTTTTCCAGCCTAAAAAAAATTCCTGAGGATTGAATGACTAGGAAGGTTCCCAGAAATTTTAAATCAGTGCCACTATTTTTCCTTAAACTTAAAACTTTCTTATCCTGTCCTTGAATAACCCCGCTGGCTGCATTTTGTGCAATGTCTTTGTTGCTTACATCTACTGTTATCGATCTCCCTGGGGAGATTTCAGATCAAGAGTCTATGCCTTTTACATCCCCAGCTCTCTCTCTCTCGCATTTTCTCCTTCTTCTTTCTGTAGACTTCTGCATATTCTAGAATGTCCTTGTCCTCTTTTATCAGTGGAATCTTGCAAGGATGAAGTCAAGCCCTATTTTAAGCCCTTCTCCCTTACTTGGATCGCGTTGAACTCTCTCTGACTCCCCCTAGTGTTGGCAGGTTGCTCTTGACACTTGATGTAGACTGAATGGACACCTAGTTTTTTTTTTTTTTTTTTTTTAGGTGTGTGTATTTTACTTGACCAAACAGACTATAAACTCTGGGAAGTCAGATGTAGTATCCTTGCATCCGGGTCACTCATGGAATCTAGCACCCAAGTTCACTGTCAAGGTGCATTCCCAAGAGCTCCGCTCTAATCGCTCTCAAGGTGGACAAGTAAGGCAGGTGGGACTTCTCTGGAAAGCAAAGAGAGAAGGAGAAGAATTCCTCTATCTTATGCCTTTTCCTTTCCACTCAATGGCTATCCCTTCCGAGATTAGGCATTTTAACTTCTATGCACAATCTTGACATAGCTGGTGTGAAATTTTCTCACTTCTCACAACTTTTAACTCCTCTCTACTTCCACTCCATCTAAAAAATCCTTTTGATTAGGTGTTTCAGACTCTCTTTTCCTTCTGTTATTCTAAGTATTCGCTAGTCAAATTTCAGTGTAATGGCTCAACAGAAGAAAGCTACATTAAACAATGGAAGGAATATAGGCCCCAAATTACAGGCTCCAGAGAAGGCAAAGGACAGCAAGAGTGAGAAGGGGCGAATGTGTGTTTTTGATCGCAGTCTATCTCAATACACAGAAAATCCTAATTATGAGGAAATGAGATAATCTCTGCACAGGAAGAGGGACCTTAATGGTATAATTGCCTCTGAGAATTTGAGAGTTCAGGAGGTACAAAGCCTTCTTTTGTAATCAATGAGGATCTTAGGTTTACTTGTAAAGCTCTCTGAATCACCTCTTGATGAAGGTACTAATTTTTTGATTATATTTTCACATAAATATTGCTGTAGAAGATTTAAAAAAACACAACAAGCCAACCAATCAGTCTCTAATTTCTTTGTAAGTTGCTTTGAAGTATAGCTTGCTGCAAGTCTGGCTTTCAGAGGAGAAATTTGATTTACATTGCTCAATAACCCAGTCACCAGTATTACTGAAGGAAAAATTGGTTACAAAAGAAAGTGGAAAATATGTGCACTATCCCACATCTGAAGTTATTCTTGGAGGCATGATGATGTGCTAATAGGATGTGAAAACTGTAAATCTCTCTGCAATTTTATTAATACATAAAAATGATCTGTATCTTATGAAAAAAGTGTTATGCTTACATTTTGTTATGTGCACAGTATTTTTATAGCCATTGAGGATATTTCCTTATTTTCTTTCAACTCTAGAGACCATAAAATTTATGGTAAATTATATTGCATGACTCATGATCTCAGTATTACGAATGAAATTATGATTATTGAAATTCATTGTTAACATAAGTCCATAAGTTTGAAACCCACTGATATATGCAAAATTTGTGCATGTACACACATCTTTAAAGAGAGGCTTGAAGTCAACTGAATCTCAAAAGACAAACAAGGTAAGTCAAGGGTTTGGTTACTGACTTTTATGGATTATAAATGGTCTTTTCTGCTGTTGCTGCTCTGCCTCTTTTCTTGCTGTTTAGCTGCTTTACTGGCACATCACACCCTCCCTGAGAGGGCAGAATAGTGAAAGAGACCACAAATTCAATCCAGGCAGTTCTGTTTCTTGTCAGCAGCTCTGATAAAAGAATCTGATGTGGGAGGATATAAAAATCTATCTGAAACTAGCTAAAATTAAGATTTTAAAAATGCATCCATGTAGTTGACTTCACTTAGCTATAGTATATGTGCTGCCGAAGCGAGCACAGACTTCACTTAGCTATAGTACTGCATTTTATTTTATTTCTGATACCAGGGATCGAACTCAGGGCCTTATGCTTGCCAGGAAGGTGTGGTGCCACTAAACTGCATCTCTGGCCCAGTACTGCATTTTAGAATTCAGTGTTCCCATTTCCTAGCTTGTATGTGTCAGGAAAAAGGGTGTTAGGGGTTTAAAAATGTACTTGTAAGGAAAGTAGATGTTCCAAGGACAGAGAAAGGGAATTATGATGACAGTGAGATTCGTTACAATCTTTTCCATGGCATCTCGGCATCTCCACCCACCATGACCCCCTTCCTTATCTTCTGGAGAGTCACACAGTGCAAGAAAGCTGGTTTTATTACCCAGCCATTAGGATAACTAAAATAAAAAGGCAGATAATACTAAGTGGTGGTAAAGATATGGAGGGACTGGAGCTCTCACACTGCTAGTAGGAATCTAGAATGATACAGCACTTTTGAAAATGACTCAGTTTCATAAAATACAACCCAGAAAGTCCACTCCTCATCAGTATCCTGAGAAAAGAAAACGCATGTCCACATAAAGATTGGCACATCGATGTTTAAATAATTCACACAGGCATTACTCAAACAGTCCAAATGTCATGTCAACTGAATGGAGAAATGAGACATGTCATGTTCATGCGATGAATGGGATCCTGCCAAATAACAAGAGGAGCAGTCTGCAGTTACACATTACAATGCAGAAAGACTTCAAAACCCTACATGAAGTGAAAGGAGCCAGACATACAAGATTACAATGCTATGTGATCTCATTAATATTATATTTCTAGAAAATAAAAAATTAATATAGAGAAAACAGATCAGTAGTCATGCAGGGTAGGAACTAGAATGGGAAAGGACTAAGACAGACATGAGGAAATTCTGGTATGATGAAAATATTCTAGAACTGCACCACCTGAGTAGTTGGACAGCTAAGTTTACTAAAAATTAAAGAACTGTGTAGTTAAAAATGGGTGATCTGCCGCTGGAGGGTTAGCTCAGTGGTTCCAGTGCCTGCCTCGCAAGCGCAAGGTCCTGAGTTCAATCCCCGGAAATCACATACAATGCTGGGCGTGGAGACTCAGGCCCGCCAGCAATCAATACCACATACCACATACCACGGTGCCGGGCGTGGTGGCTCACGCCTGTAATCCCAGCACTCGGGAGGCAGAGGCAGGAGGATTGCTGAGTTCGAGGCTTGCCTGGGCTACATAGTAAGCTCAGGGCCAGCCTGGACTACAAAGCGAGACCCTGTCTCAAAAAAAAAAAGGGTGATCTGTACATGTAATAAAGCTGTTTTAATAAAAAAAGGATGCTGGGATAATGCATGCAGTACCTAGAAGGTCTAGTCTAAATGAGGCCATTCCTGCTGGCTATGAAGCAGGGATGCTCCAGGGAGACCTCTGTTTTTCCTGCCTCTGTTCTCTGTACCATTATCAGCTGGGCACCGTGGAGCAGCAGGATGTCCCAGACATCTCCAGCAAAATGTGACCTAGAGGCAGCTTTGTCCTAGGAGCCTGTGCTATTAAGCTACAGGCTAGTTTATGAATAGCACAGTCTTCATTGTATGTGAACAATAAATCAGTACTGACTTCCTACAGGTGGGGATGATTTTTGATGGCTTTTCTCTGCTTAGCCATGACACAATGGCAAAAATACTTATGCTCTCTGAAGACTTAGAACAATGGCTTGGGTATGTTTGAACAGAGGGCAGTGATCCCTGGGAGCCACTGGGGCTCTTTCCATAGAGATAACAGGTGATGATAAGGCAGTGACCTTGGAGAACCAGAACATGGTTGCACTGTAAGCACTGAATGAATCTCACCAGCAGAGTGAATGAAGGCAGAGCCACTTTCTGGCCCTGAGAGAACGGAGAGAATACACAGGATACCCTGACTAAGGCTGCATCAGTAATACTAAGACCCACCTCAACAAAGAAAGTATTAGGCACGTAGGGGGCAGGCGAGGCTGGAGGGTGAAGTCAAGCAACAAAGGAGAACTGGAACACCCAGTCTGGGTGCTGGCAGTGGCAAAGAAAGGCTGAGGCTGAAGTAAACGAGCTCCTCCACTGCTCAGGGTCTCTGCTGGTGGGGCTGATTCATCAATGCTCGTATTGATTCTGATAAAACATTCCTTGACACTGCCTTCCCCACCGTGCCAGCTGTGCCACAGAGCGGCCATTCTTTGGGTACTCAGAGAGGGTGGTAGAGGGGCGTTATGGACCCAGTTAGTGCATCCACTTTATCAAGGATTAACCTGACATGCTGTTCTTTTCTCTGTAATTAAGTGAAATTACAGCCCCGAAGCACAGGCCCCGAGCAGGTGGATGCAGTGATTGTGAGTAGGGCTTGGCCTCAGGGTGACTTTGGGTTTGAGTCTTGGCTCCGCCACTAAGTGTGTGTAAGTTTTGGTCAGTTCTCTAACCTCTTTCAGCATCATGTGAAATCATTAAAAATCATAATGCTAAAAGTAGTTCTTATTAACAGTATTAAGTGAGACATATGGAAAGCGCTGAGCACAGTGGCCGAGATGAAGTGTGTCTCAAGAACACTGTGATTCCTCCAGTGTTTCTTTGATGGCGGCTGCTCAGCCTGAAGAGCCGAGTCCTCCCTGCAACTTGGTCAGCTCATTAGTTGAACCCCCAATGGCCAAGGTATGGCTTCCCTGGCAATAGCTGCCATGCCCCTCTTTGAACTTCAAAAAGTAAGTTTTTGTCAAACTAATTTCCTTTTTTGACAGGGTTATTGGTATGAGGTTGACAGACCAGAATAATTCCAGAAATATAGTGTCTTTGATGCCAATAAAGCACTTGATGGAGTCTTTCATTATCTGTAAGATGGTCTGTGAGCGCAGAATTAAGTGGATTCACAGCTTGTTTGTCTACACCCAAGAGGCTTGACGGATGGCTCTGTTGCAACCAGTTGGGGACCACTGATCTAATGCTGCAGGCCTCTGTCCCTGGATTCTGCTCTACCCCAAATTTTTATTAATGGCATCAGATAGACATAGAGGAACACTTCTCAAAGTTTTCAATGACAGAAAACTAGGAAGGATATTTAATACAATAATAGATCAATGGAAAATTCAAAATTCCCTCACCAGGCTGAGAGGTAAAGCTGGGACCAAGAAAATGCAATTTAACAGGGATAAATGTGATGTCCTATACTGGGGGTCCAGAGGAAATGAGCTGTGCAAGACAGAAGTGGGGGGAAACAGGGCTTTGCAGCAGGTTAAAGAAGTTTCAGTGGTTTGTGCTGAATGTGTGAAGAGGTTCAGCGGAAAGTGCAGAACTCAGGTCAGACGAGAAAGGAACGCACACGTGCTTGTGTGAGATTATCTTAGAAAACAAATTAGCCCACTGAAAGCTCATTTTACCTTACGGTTTCATCCTTACATGGCTGGTAACTATCTCCACTTCAAGTTTCAGGAATTTAAGGAATTTGTCAAAGTGCTCCAAGTCAGAATAAAGATCCATTTGACTTCCAAAATTCATGCTGCTGCCTGTCACCCAGATGCCATGAGGCCTGAAGGGGATGCTCACTGGGGCACCTAATACTGTATCTGGCCCATCTTCTGCTTGACGATTGGTAGTCCCCTCCCCCCAGGCTCCTTCAGATGTAAAGAGGAGTGCTCATCTAAATGACTGGCATCATGTATATTATGATTCTTGCAGTCTATTCTAAGTCTTTTCAGATTTACACACCAATACAACTACCACAGAAGTGATTCTGCCCGTTTTTCTTCTCTTACTCACTGGTATTCCCAATGCTGGTGGCTGAATAGGAAGTTCTGACCCAGGGGAGGCAGTGAAAGGTTTGTGGGCCCTCTGAGATACCTGTCAGTCAGTAATGACACCCAAATAATTACAGCCACTTTTAAAATCAAGGTAATTTTCAAGGACTGCATTAGTGGGGTTCACCGCTGCATATTTCCATGATTAAACCTCAATTAGCTTTAGATAATGAGGAAGTGTGTTAAGTAACTCTAGTATAATGATATGCATATGGCACACACAAAATTTTCACTTAACTCAAGTATTAATTAGTTTATTTTCTAGTTAAACTGGTCCTGTTGTTTTGTTGTTGTGAGTCCTTAGTGGAATTCTTCCTAAAAATGACTATTTTTCCTCTGCTGCCACCGTGCAGCTGACTCCTGTCCTGCACGCTGGGGTATGGCCCTGCTTCTGAGTCATGCCCTGGGACGCTGCTTGTCCTGGGCCACCGGCTGTCACACAGGTGGCTGAGAAGTGTATATAAGCCCCGGCAATACATGGAAGATGGTGCTCTTTTCAATAAATAAATTCCTCGGAGCTGTGGCCTACTGTCGTCCCCTGCGCTGAAAGCGAAGGCTGACTGACATGAACTCCCTAAAAGAGCCAGTTCATGGGTGTCTTAGTATAAAAAACAAAAAACCCAATCCTTTTTGGACTGGAGGTGGGCGTCTCTTAACTTCCTGTCTTGCACTGGGCCAGCCATGATCCACGCAGCTGGAGATGGATACTCGTTGGCTGCCCATAATCCTGGCGAGGATCTGGGTGAGGGATCCAGGTGCCCATCGCCCTGGCCTGGTGAGGAAAGGGCAGCCACAGAGAGCACAGCCAAGTGGACCGTGCAGTAGGCACACAGAGAACGGTTACCGTAAACTGTTGCACACAGGGAAGGAGTAAAGGGACGACCCCAGGGGGCCAGTGTGTTTTGAGGGCCAAGGCACCTCACCTGCAGTGCCCTGGGTCACTGCGTGGGCCTGTGGGCTGCCATGGGAGCTCTGCCTCCTGCAGTGTGCTTCAGCCCCTCCCCACCGCGGGGGTCCCTGCTTCTCCTCCACACTATTTAAAGACCCATTTGAAATACTACTATGGTGAATGATGAAACCGCCAGGGTTTACGCTTCCTTCTCCAGGCCAAAGTCTTCTCCAAGGAGGAAATAAATCTTACTCTCCTCGCACTCCTAGCATGTGCACAGTAGAAGGTGGTTGAAAAATCAAACCAGACCAAAACAGGGAAGTTTCAAAACAACAGGTCTTTTGAATGATCAAAGTAGTCATGTTCCATGAAAAATATCTACTCAAAACACTGAAAATAATGTACACTTAAAATGTGCCAATAAACTTAATTTAAAAAAATCCTTCACATAAACACCCTGAAGTAGGATCACTGCGTTGTATGGCAGTTCTGTTTTTAATATATCTTTGTTCTGGATAAGATTTCAAACTTGTTGATCAAAATTATGAGCTTAAAATGCAAAAGTAAAAGGAAGATCAATGATTTCTAAGAAGCAGGTGCTAGAGTAGCAAATGGAAAAATAACATCTCCACCTGCCAATATATTTCATCATAATTACCAAATTTTCAATGAAAATGCAACAAATGATTAGTGTTTGCTAGAAAGTGAAGCTTAATTTCTAATTATCACTAAACATTACCTATTTATATCATTCATACACATAGCAATTATTCACTTTTTACTTCAAGATAATTGTCAAATTAAGCCGGACAAACAGCATACGGTGAAAAATTGGTCACTGATTCTTATATTGCTTTAGAAGGGCGGTAGTGTGGAGGATGTCATTAATTAATGCAATGTCATTCGCATGGTGGGTATGTGACATCCATGAAATGTACAATCAATAACGAGACTGCCACAGTGTTCATATCACACTTCCTAGTCACATCAAATCATTTCAGGCAGGTTTAAATTAAATCTACCTGAAACCCCTTGTTCAATTTTCAGAGATTCAAGTAATTTTTAATTTTTGACAAAGTTTAAATTCTGCAGTGAATTCCCACTATATGAAAAATGTTTTTTGTCACAGAATTTTCTTAATCTCAGATGTTTAAAGAATTAACGTCATGTCAGTATAAATGCCTGAAATATTGAAATGCCATATTTGAATTCTTTGAGATTAAAGTGACTTCCTTTCCCCAGCATTTCTATGTTTTTATTTATATTTAGTCTCAACTCTCAGCAAAGTTCATTAACAAATGATATTTGTCTCATAAACATGACAGGAAGTGTTGAAGGCTCCCTGCAGGAAAGCCACGAGTACAGGTAGAACCCCTGCAGGATCCTCAGCTAGAGCTCCCCCCCCCGGCCCCGCGAAATGTTGCAGGAGACATGCTAATTAAGGAGAGCAGGGGAAAGATGCTGCTTTCCGAACACAATATTTAAGAAACGAATTTTATTAACATGGCAGTTATATGAAACGCTGGAATCTGGCATCAGTATGGCTTGGTTTTTTTGTTCCCCCTCAAAAGACTGCATTTGGGCAAACCAAAACTAAATAATTTAAATCATGAGTTTGAGATTTAAAGAGCATTTACATATAGCATGTAATAAAATGTAAGTTTTCAAACAGTTCTTTTTTTCTATTTTTTAATCAATTACACAGCCATTTGCAAAATCTTTAGTCATGCAGCAATTGAACAAGATCGTCTAAATTTTACAGCCTGGTAATCATTTATAAGGACTTTTAAAGGGTGAAAGTTTATCACTCCCCTACTCATTTTAATATAGGAGGACTTAAAGTCAAATGTTTAAACTTAGCGCTGATTCCTAGAATGACCCTATGGGTAATATCTTCTCTTCACACAAGGTGAGATAGACATGTATCTTTGGTGAATCTGGAGTGACTACCAAGCAATTTATTAGGAAGCTGGAGGATCTGAATTGATCATTAAGACAACGGAACAAATGGGCTTTGTCTGATTGCTTCAGTGACTTGATGACTAAGTCATCATGCCTGCAGAGAATTTACTTGACTTGCAAATGACACGGACAACCCCATGACATGTCTACCTTTTAGAACCCTATTTTTGTTAAACAAAGGGAGATTATGTCTTCATCAAATATATTCAGGAAGGGAAGGATTTCTTGTCATATTTCTTGATCAATTATATTTCTCACAACTGCAGACCTTTGGATTATAGACAATTTAGATTTCAAATATTAGAATTCTAAGTGTCTGGTCTTTAGCAAATACTGCTTTTAGTTTGATCTTGAATTAAAACTTAGGTGTGCAGAATTGGATCAAGATGAGATATGTGTATGTGCCAATTCTCCATAATGAATATATTTAGTATGTATCACAAACATATACTAGTAATAGATAAAATGAAAAGAAAATTTAGGTAGAAGGCTTCCTTTAGAATCTATAAGTTATTTTCATATAATATAGATACATGATGGAACCAGAGAGACAATATTTAAAGAGAAAAAAAATGTTCTGCCCACTCTTTCTGCCCAGCTCATCATACTGTCATCTTCATAGCACCAGGTCACCAAGGCCTAAACTCGTGAGGAATCAAGTTCTGTTGACTTTGTTACTTAAGAGCATGAAACACTAAAGGAAGAGCGTGTATTAAAGAACCACAGAACGTTGCATAAAAATTGGTCACTGTGACCTTGAGAGAATCATTACCATCCTACATTTCTAAATCTCTTCTTGCAGCTGTTCCAAGACATGCCTTGGTGGGGGAACTCAGTGTGGTGTGTGGTATTACCCATCCATCCATCCATCCATCCATCCATCCATCCATCCATCCATCCTGCCAGCCAGCCAGCCAGTTGTTCAACAAATGCACCTTGAAGGTTGAAGGTTGACAGCCATTGCTTGGGGCTGTACAGAAATGAACAAGATGTAATTTTACCTTAGAGATCTATTGGTCCAGGGAGGAGGTACAGTGACAGGTGCTTAAAGGGAGTAGGTTCATGATGGTGTGAGAGCCCTGGGTAAGGGGAGGTGCAGATGGCTCATGGGGTAGGGAAAGGTTTCGGGGTGAGGGAGGTTTCCAGGTGGAGAGGTAAGAGAAATAAAAAACCTAACAGACAGAGGAAGTATATGTAAAGACCAGAAGTGTGCAAGAGTGTAAAAATGTGATGTGGTCATTATTTCTTCAAAAGTTTATTTCCCAGTAGATTTTGCCAAGGGGGAGCTGTGGGTGAGCGGCAGGACAGGAGACCATGAAGGCGAGTCACAGCCAGACTGTTTAGGGTTCCTAAAGGAATCTGGTCCTAGGCTTGATTAAGCAAGATGTGCCGAGTCTTGGAGCACTGCCTGGTGCACACAGCCTGCTCAGAAAACACCACTGCTGTCTGTCATACTGCAGTCTGCCGGAAGCCAGAGGGAAAGGGTGACATCAGGGCTGGTTTGTAACACTCATTCTGAGAGCGATGTCAAGAGTGGATCAGAGATAACGTCCCAGGAAATGGAACCACTCTAGTGACAGGAGGAAGGTCAAGAGCAGGTCCTGTTCACTGCTATATTCCCAATGCCCAGCATAGTGGCTTCATGTAGTAAGTGCTCAGTAAGCAGCTGCTCAATGAATAAATGAATGGCCATGGGAGGAGGACGTGGAGCTGAGAACTCTCTGAGCACAGAAACAGTGGGGTTGGCGAGGGCTGGGTGTAGGAGGTAGGGGAGGAGCTGTTCTCTTTAAGGATGACTCTGAAGAACGGGGCTTGGGAGGATGGGACGCTGCTAGTCAGGAGGAAGAGGGAAGAACAGGCTGGGCAGGAGGAAGGGCTCTGGAGTGTTCTCTGTGCATCTGCTGGGTTCAGAGCCCCCAGGGTGGGGAGGAAGTCGTGAAGGGAGGCACAGCCCTCCTGCAGGGCTGCACCTACTTGGCTCCAGGCGCTGGCTCTGTGCTTTCCCTTTAATTCTCACAAAGTATGTGATCCCTGTTCACAAGGAGGGCACCAGAGCCTCCAGATGGCACATTAACTAGGTGGCAAAGTGCAGATGAGAGACACATGCCTTGGGCTAGGGGTGTGTTTCAGTGGAGGAGCTTGTGTGGCAGGCGTGAAGCCTTGGGTTTAATTCCTAGCACCGCAAAAGCAAGCACATGCGCAGACCCACATCCCTTTCTGCCACAAAACCTGTGCTTTAAAAAATTCCATCATATTGCCTCCCCCTCCAAAATGAGCATTTGGAATATGGCATATTCCATATTCAAAAAGCTCGGGAGTGGGTAGGGTTCTTTGTAAAAAAAGCAAAGCACAATTTCTGTTAACTTTTTTGCCAAATTAATACTCCAAACCCATCTTCCTAGTTGACAGAGTTATTATGAGTAACCAGAAAAAAAGTGAAAATCTTTTGAAAGAGATAAAGCATTCTATAAAAGTGATACAAAACACAAGAAATATGCTCAGATACTGATTAAACACTTTGAGAAAAGTGCACAGGACAACAGAACCGGATGCCATGTCAGCGTCCTCTGACTGGCAGAGGTGTCTTTCCAGACACGCACCAAAGAGGCTGCTGGGTCTCTTTTGGTCTTTATGGGTCAACCTTCCTAATACATGAAAGCCTGGATTGGATTTACATTGAAGAACGATTCTTTCATTCCAAACTCACAGAGTAGACAATGTTACTGCCTTTATTCCTTTTTCTAAAATGAAGCTAAACTTTTATTTTGGGTCTGCAGAATTCCATCTGAGACCAGGAGTGCCGGCTGGATGAGAAGCAAGAATGGTAGGACCAGAGATTTAGCTCAGTGGTTCTGGCGACTGCCTAGCAAGTGCAAGGTCCCTGGTTTGATTCCCGTAACCACATATAACAATGCAGGTGTGGTGGCTCATGCCTGTAGTCCCCGCACTCAGAAGTGACAGGCAGGAGGATTGTTGGGTGCAAGGCTTGCCTGGGCTACACAGTGAGCTCAGAACTACAAAGCGAGACCCTGTCTAAAAAAAAAAAAAATAATAATAATAATGGTAGGTGTTCTCTCTTCATGCAGGGCAAAGCCTCTGAAGCCCCGTGGAGAAGGTGGTAACGTGTCTCCACCCTGGGATGTGCGGAGCAGAGGTCGCTGCCATGCTCTTGTGGGGCCTGCAGTGGCCAGCAGGAGGGCTCATTATGTGACTGCATGTTGCGTACAATCTCCTCTTTTCTCTTCAGATGGGTTCTTTTCTTCACTCTGGCCTCAGCTTCAACACTGTCCCCTTGGAGAGGTTTTCTGGGGCCACACACTCTCTTAAAGTCAGTTTCTCCTTTAAAAAATTTTTAAAAATATTTTTCCAGTACCAGAGATCGAACTTGTGATCTTGAGCTTGCAAGGCAGCCAGTGTTGTCACTGAGCTAAATTCCCAGCCTCTCTTTTTTTTTAAATGAACATAGGTCTTTTTAGAATTTATAATCACACATTTGCTTATTTGCATATCTTTGCCTCCCTCTCAAGCTGGACTGCAGGCCCCGGGGGCACAGGAAGCATGTCTGTTTGATACGGTCCAGTAATTGCATGGGCCCAGCACACCGTAGGTATTGACGAGCTTGTGTTGCATTTATGAATGAATGGTGCTAAGCCATCTGAGAGCATGTGACAAGGACAAGAAAGCAGAAGGGCCACTAATCACGTGGCGATCTTGATTCATAACTTGGCTGTGATGCGGGATAGGAAAGGAGTAGTAGACTGGCTCCCATGTGCACTGCGGCCTTCCTTTGGTCGCCTCAGCAACACAGTCTGCCCCACGAGCCAACTGGCCCACGCAGGGCCCCAAAGGAGAGTGCAGCATCACTATTCTTCGGGCTTGCAGTAGACTCCTTGTTCTCCTAGTTAAATATGCGCGGTACATAAAAATAATTGTGCAGACAGAAGGATTCACAGTTGCTCAAAGTAGACCAGGAAAGTGTTTGAACCATTCAGTGGGTGGTGGAACTGCTAGGGGAGCCGAGAATGTTCCAGGGGCGGGAAGATAACAACTCCAGGAAATGGTACTGTATGAAATGATTTCCATATGTGAGGGCACGGGAGGTTCTGGAGCTGCGTTCATTCCCTCCAGTTCTACCAACTGAAATACATGGTTGAGACCAACAAGGAGTAGACGATACGTAGTAATGCAGCTGAAAAGTCACTTAAGATGAGTTTATGGGATAGGCTTTATGCATAATTTATTATGCTACATTGTTCCAACCTGGATAGAAAGTAGTATCGTCTCCTGTTTTACCAATGAGGAAACAGGTTCAGGGAGGTTATGTAAGTAAGCAACTGAATCTGTTAGATTTTTAACACAGTCCTTTTTTTTTTTTTTTTTTTTTTTTTAAAGCCTGGAGGATTTAACTGTTTCGATTTTGAACTGCTTTTTGCAATGTCACCTCTTATACACTCTGGCAGCTGGGTAGCATTGCAAAGACAGTGGCTTCCAAGACAGAGGATATGCTTTTCATTTGGAAACAGACTTGGGGGAAGAGTGGCTTGTATTTCCTCAGTGTCAACCAAAATGGTGGCCACCCAGATTTTTATGTTTCCCATTAGACAATGTTAATCCAGACAAACAGCGTGTTTTGTTTTGTTGGGTCTCTTTAGAAACTATCACATTACAAGTCTCCTTGCAAAATTCTTATTCAACAGTATCTTCCTGGACAATTCTAAAGAAGGTATTTGAATTCAGTATTCTGCCTATCATTGTTGAGAGTTGGAATTTGCAGTAGCCGTATTTATAGCACCTAAACCTGCTCTTTTGATGTTGCGTTTTGCTGATCTGTTCATCCTGAAGGCCTTCAGTGCTTTAAATATGCCCACACGTCATTTATTGCTGCATAATGTGCTATTTCATCAAATTTTCAAAACAGAAGCATATTTGGAACTTATCTTATCTTCTGATGTTGAAAATGATTGCTTCTGGTTCTTTACCACAACTATCTAAAGTACTGAAGTATACTCAGTAGGTAACTAGTGAATAGAGAAAATACCTGAAAACATATGCAGACTAAAACAAATTATTTTTTCCATAATTCTACATGTATACAATTTGTGAATTACATTGGCTTGAAACTTGGAACAACCTATAAAAATACATAACCAATGTGAAATGTTGGGGAAATGCGGAGGCAAAAATTCAAAACTGGATCTTATCCAGTGATTTTTGCAAAAAAACAAGGTTTTCAAATATTTGTGAAATACAAAATGCTTTCACTGCCTTTCCCATCCCCTTATCACGACTAGCAGTCTCTTAGTGCTGAGAGACTTCCAATTTAATCAGTTGTCTGGAATTCTTAATTACGGAGCATGTCAACTGTGCTCCCACAAGATGAGCTGGCTGATACGCTGTCTTTCCCACAAAGCACGGTCAGTCAAATTTAGGCATTAAAGTTCATGGTGGGGTTACACTCCGGGACTACATCATTCTGACTTTTCAGAACCGTCTGCTCCTCTCTGGTCTGGTCTGGTCTGTGATTTTCTTCTAAGAATCATGGCGTGTTCTCCATGCCATGGAGAGCAAATGGAAGGTTGCAAATACAAATCAATAATTTCTCAGTGATCAGTGGTCTTCTGAGCAGTGCACAGATCAGTGGTTAGGAATGTGAGTTTTATGATTTATAGTTTATACACAGTGTAGTTCTGTGTAAGTGACTGCAGGCTGTACCTATAAACCATATGACTGCTGATGCTAGTCATTTCTCTCCATTTTTGAAGCAGAATGAGTCACAGAATGTACACTGGCTTTGATGCAAAGTTTGAACCCTCACTGAAGTACTTAGAAGTTGGACCTTAGGGAAGATACTCATTTATTTTTCAGCTTCAGTTTCTTCATCTGTGAAATGGACATGATATTAACACCAACTCCACCCACTTATTGGAAGCATTTAATATGTTTCTTAAATGTTGTCATGTGTCCTTTCCAATTCAGTGTAGGAAACACCCTTCAATCCATGCGACTGGTCTTCCGAGGCTGGATCTTTGCGAGGTGATTGGTCAGAATGGCTCTGTCCTCCATTAATCCATGAATGGATTAATGTTCATGGACTGATCAGTTGTTATGAAAGTGAGCTCTCTCTGGTGAGCTTGCTCTCTCCAGGCCATGTTCAGAGGCAGGAAGAGAACCCTCACTGGATGTCAGGGCTGTACTCTTAGACTTCTCAGCCTCCAGCACTGTGCTAAATAAATCTCTATTCTTTAGAAATTACTGACCTGAGATATTTTGTTATAGCAACAGGAAATGGACTGACATATGCACACAAATTGATGTTAATAAAATGAGATGATTTTACACATGCATGTGCTCACATGTGTGTTGTGCATGTATGTGTATGTGCGTGCTGTGGCTTTCATGAATGTTCCCCTTTTCCTTATGTCTTATTACTTAGTGTGAGTGTGAGAAGAACAGTTTCTTCCTTCTAGGTGGTGGACAGGGTGGCGTTAGGAGAGGCCACAAGGGAGGGGGGCAACAGGCAGCTCCTAAGTAACCTTCATGAGCCTTGAGGACAGACGATCCTACCCAGCTAGAGACCAATAAGGAAAAGTTAAGACTGTTTTAGAAGTACATTTTCTTCTATCTTTAGAAGAATCTACATGAAGGCACATCATCAAAAGAGAAGAAAGTTTGTATTCAACACCAGGCATGACATGATATGACACAACTGTTTGCTTTTATTAAGTGCTGCCTGGTGAGAGGGGAAAAAATAACAGAATTATGACACAAACATTTGTTAAAGTGTCAATGAGGTGTGACAACGATACAAGGCAGCTACAATGATTCTTAAGGCACATTCCCTGAGCACGGTAAGTTCTCAGTCTACTGAGGAAGGGTTTGTATCCTTCAGACATTACCCTGTCAAGTTGCAATTAAGCCTATTTTAAGAGGACAAGGCAGTTTTCAAGGAAATGAAAATGTGTTAAGCTGGGGTTGAAGTAGGTGATGGATGCTCAGGGAAGAGGGGACGTTACGGCGTCACAGGCCAGTGCTCGGATGGCACTGTGAGCCACGCCTGCAGGGCCCCAGGTTGCTGCTTCAGAAGCTGCTGTGCATGGTGAACTCAGTAGCCAGAAGCTCACATTATACTGCACGGAGCCTTGGATCAAAGACGAAGGAGAACTGAGAGGGCCTGGGAGTGATGGTGGAAGAAACCAGAGCAGAGGATGACTGAGAAGGTGAGCAGGTGAGTCTGGAGCGGAAGAGACAGCACCCCCTGAGAGACAAGCCTGGTTACCTTCCCGCTCAAATGTGGGGAGAGGCAGTGCTGCTGGCAGAATAAGTGACTGACTGGATGAAGCTGGCTGGATGTAAGAAGCCTAGAGTGCCGAAATGAAGGCAAAGCTTCCAAACGTAAGATGCTGGAAGTTAGCTGAAGAACATCACATCTTTCAACACCAAGAAGATTGGGCATAAAATAATTATCTTCAGAAAGTATGCATATGAACTGCTGAAGAAAGAAGAGTATGGTTATATTTTGCACAATACACTTATGGTATGTCCTAATCTTTTTTTGTATGTGTTTCCTTCTCAATGGTACAGAATTTCATAGCTGGCCATGTATCAACAGGTGTATTTTTAGCTTTCTTCAAGTTCCTGATGATGCTTGGTGCAGCAGGTTTACCGATTCCATGTATTCTCCATCTAGTTTCTCACTTCCATCTGCAGGTCTAAGAGGGACCAATCTTACCCTCCTCCTCCCATAGCAAATGGAATGACTTCCCTGCGAAGACCTGAACAAGTGAGCTCTCAACAAAGACAAAGCCTAGTTGAGAGTAGATGAGAGAGAACAGGGTGCACACGGCTGTTCAGAGGAAAAGCTGGTCAGCTGAATGGAGAAAGGGTGCTTTTGGGAACCCTTTGAGAGGCAAGCCTGGAAGAACAGGTTGGGGTTGGACTGTCTTAATACTTTTCTTAGGAATCTCACTCTAGGGGCAAGAGGGAGCCATGGAGAATTTTTCTTGCACTGCTAGAAATTGCAATGTGTGGCCGAGGCTCTTTGGAAGATTGAGGTAAACACAGACTTAACCCCTTTCCCAATTTTCCCTGGAGATACAAGTCTTGGGAGCTGTCTGTTTTCTGGGAGAGGAGAGAGGAGGACATGCCACCTATGGCTTCTCCTAGGGCTACTGTCTCTTTCTGGAATCTCAGCAAGTGAGCAAATATTTATTTTCATGAGTTTTTTTCTCTGCTGAAGAATTCTGTGGCTTGTTTGTTTTGTCACGTTCTCCAGAATACTCTCATTCTCACAGACTGATCTCGGTCTTAAGTACAACAGGTGCTGAGTTCTAGAGGAGGGCTTGGTCCTAACCCCGGGGTTTCTGGCCCTACAGCTAAGGACAGGCAGTAACAGGAGCTCAAGCTACCTAAACAGATTTTCACAGAACAGTCACATATGTGGTAATATCTGAGCCCAAGTCTTCAAAGAGAAATATTTTGAAAATTCTCACTGTTTTTTTGGCAAAAGCAACAGATCTTGATTTTTCAATCACTTGTAAAAGTAAGAAAAGACTAACAATTTTAAACCTCAGCATTAATCAACCATTTAATAATGCCAACAAATGAGTTGAATTCTACTGTAATTCACTACAGGGAGATTAAAGGAAACTTAAGAGCTACAAATAAGCCATTATGAACAGTTTAGTGACCGAATGCATGAAGTGTGATTAATAGTGAATCAGAAGTAAAGCTATGAGTGACAAACAGAAAGGACTCATTTAGATTAAGAATTTGTATCAGAATAGTAGAAATTGATGTCAATCCAATGTTTCTAATGCTAGCGATGGAGAAAGTACATTATCCTTTATGGCCTGCGTTTCCATTGATCAGATTTAAATTGATTGTGTGTAACACATTTAAGTCAATACAGCTCAGGAGGTGTGAAAGTCCAGGCTAGTGTGGTCTTCCAAACAACACATTTGCATATTGTTTTCTTAATGCCACTGTAAGCAAAACAGAAAAACTCCTTAAATTTTTGGCATTTGGGGGGAAGAGGGGACTTTTTAGTTTTGCTCACATTTGGGTCAACAGACTGTTGTTTTGATCTGTACAAGTACATTTTTACACCCGTGTCTTGGGCTCATATTTTATTACACAGAAAATACTTTCTTGCACCGAGAAACAGAAGCTGAGCTGTGTGGATTTCATGAGCTGCAGGGAATGCAGCTCCCAGAAACAAATGCAAACGGAAGGAACAGCTCTCACCATATGTTTCGCATTGGCTATTCATGTTTTCCCTGAACCTTGAGATGCTTTTAAAAGCGGTTCTGTTAACGTAGGTATGTAATTCAGCAATCTTGAAGATTTAAAAACCTATGCATTTCCCAGTCCTCAATATCCTAGTGCGTATCATTTTCACACTGGTGTGCTGAACACAGACACTGGAATATTTTCTACCAACAAAGGAATTGGAAAGGGACCGTGCATTTCTCATCACATGCTCCAGCTGCCCTGTGCCAGCTCTGCACAAAAGGCCAAGTGGAAGAAAGTCAGGGCCTCTGAATTTGAAGCAAAGATGCTGTATTTTGGTTTCAGTAAGTTTGACCCTTTGCTGCCCATCTCTGATCTTTAGAAATTCAAGCATGCCTTATGTTTACTGAATGAATTCTAATACTGTAATTAAACCTTAATAGAGAAGCACATTACAGCCCTCACTTAAAATATGCACGACATTAGAAAGGAGGAAGAGAGGGTCACTGTCCACTGGTCACAGCAGGAGGAGACCTGCATCGCCAAGGACACACTGAGACATAACGCTGCAGAATGCATGCTTTCCTCCAAAGGCCTTTGAATATTTCCCCTTCACCGACATCAGTTTGTGCTTTTAAATCAATCATAAAAAAAGATTATTGACAAACTGTGGCAATCTGAAAGACTTACTTGAAGGCTCCCCTATTTCCAATTCTCCCTGCCTCACAGAGGCAGTGAGGTAGAGAGGACCCCGTCTGTTCATACTGGACTGTCGTTAGGTAAAGTTAACACTTTCTCTGGAATTTATTCACCCCTTTGCAATTTCCCGCTGTTCAAACAGATGGGTCAGGTTCCAAGTCTTGATTTAGCGCTTCTCCTATCAATTTAGTGTGTGTTTGGTAGATGATCCTTGTTGTTCTAATGGTTCCATCTGGCTCCATGGCACATGTGTGAGATGCGACTTGTGTCTTTTCTGGGAGAAACAGACTTTAGCAACATCAGCAAATGACCGAAGATGGACTCTGGTGGTGGAGTTAATGTGATCAATTAACAAGGTTTGAAGAAAAATGATGTTTACCCAGCTGTTTGCCTCATCAAGGGCAAAAAAAGAAAGCTCACAATAATCATCTTACAAAAGAGCTTAATTAGTTCTGAATCTCAGATAGCATGAAAAGTTCTACACTAAAGATATTCACAAAACATTAGAGTTGGCAAGAACTCTGGTAATTTAGCAATCACTTCATCTAGTGAAGAAAATGTCTTCAGTTTTTGGAAACTGACTCAGAGTGAAGTGTTCAAGGTCACCTGGAGTTAACAGAAAAGTCAGGACTAAATTCTGGGACTTCTCAGTTCTGATATGCTATTTTGTTCTACTGAAAGTCATAGTATTTGAGAATCATACTTTGAAATGAATTATAAGTAGCTCAGCATTTCTTTTGGGGTTAGCTTCCTTTTAAGACAGATGATTTTTTTTTGAAAGAAAAAAACACTTTGACCTCCCTGTTTCCACATGTTTAAAATGCTATTAATATTTCAAATCCCATTTTCTTTCTTTTTTATATCCAATAATGCTTTCTGAGAGTCAAATTTGCTATATCAATTTTGAAAGGTAAGAGTTAGGTCAGTGCTCTTTGTACCCAAATTGTTTTAGCCATCTTGCAGCATAATAAGGTTTTGGTCTGGTTGTGCTGACATTAAAGTTTCCTTTACTTAATGTAAAATTTATGACTTGACCTTGACATCAGATAAGAGTTCAGGCCCTGAGGTCAGTAGGCCTGGGCTAAGAGCCCAGCCCAGTGTTTCCTAGGAATATACACTGGGAACGCCTCTGCACTGAGGTTTTCTAGTCAGGAAAATGAGAATAGTAAGTCTTTTCTCAAAGGGTTTTGTGAGTGGGAATTTAAAGACCTGGTGTGTGTGTGAAGTTCTTAGTCCCTGAGGCATAATAAGTATGCAATACAGTTTTTCCTACTACTATTAGGAAAAAATTAAAAAATAGCTTTATATAATTGTTATTTATATGAGTAGTACAAACAGCTTTACACACACCGAGACTGTGAAATTTCCTCACTAAATAGGAATAGGCCTTTTTACACAAAATCCTTTGGTCAAGGGATATTACTTAGCAAAGAAGACTAAATTTTAGATATTGGGTGACTGTAAATATGAGCCAGCCTGGCATTCTAAAAATTTACTGGCATTCTAAAAATTACTGAGAAAAAAATAAAAAGTTCAAGCACACCCATCGGCTCTCACTCCCATGTAAGAGCCAACACTGCACGTCTTCCCTGTGCCCCCAACACTCTTCAGGACAACTTCGCTTTACATATTAAGTGTACTGTACATACATATAAAGTGTACTGTACAACATGAGCATTTCTAGAGGTATAAGTTTCTAGAATATTTTTTCAATATAAAATAATAAATGTGTCCTACAGACAGCTGAACTTGATGGCCCGAAATGCTTCCTGCATGAAAACCAGCAGGCAGGTCATTCCACATGACGGTCAACACATGTACACTATACACTGTCTGAGGCCCGTTCAGGTCAGGGGAGTTCATACTCACTCTTAGCCCTGACTTCACCGGAACTGAGAATCCCTCTTCAGAAGGACATGTTTCCTCAACTACTTCCGGTGATATCAGCAATCCCAGTCTTGCCTTACACAATACAGTTTTCATGTTCACCCTCCCATCCTCTTACAAATATTTATTAACCATAATGACATAAAATGAGTAAGTTCTGGCCTCTTTCACCTGAGAAGACCAAAGCAGCAGGGATTTTTCTACAGCGCGGTTGGACGGCCCTCTGTGACCTCTGCTGCCAGCAGGCCCTCTGCAGGCAGTCAGCAGGAGTCAGCAGCTATGCAAATATGTGCTGATGTTCCCTGGCAGCTTCGAGACCCACCGGCCTGGCCTGTGTGTGACCCACAGGCGGCTTCTGTGCTCACGCCTGGTTAGGCGGAGACCCGGATCAGCCTGCTTATGGTAACAAACCCTTCATTTCCTTAGGAGATGCCTGAAAATTACTTGCTAATCTCCTTTTTTCTGAAGGAGGCACTGAGTGTGTTGGTTGAATGGGTTCAGTGCTGCAGGAATGAATGTTCTCATACACAGAAAAAAAATTTGTTACTCTTCATGTTGAACTGGTTGTCAGATACTCAATAAAATATGTTCTTTTATCATTTTAGTACAGATCACTGGAAAAGAAGAAAATGTATGCATTTAGCTACTGAAAAATAAAGTGCTAAATATATCTTGGAGAACTGGAGGGTAGTGAAATCGGCTCCAAATATTAATGAATTATTTTCCTATGGCCGTGCTGACAGAGCAGTAACCACAGTATGGATGAAAGGACAGCATCTAACATTTTGGTAATACTTGCATTACTTCCTCGAAGACACATGGTAGTAGACTTATCCTACACGTTAAAAAGAGATGATGTTTACTGAGATTATTGTGCCATCAGTGTTATTCCCTTCAGTATCTGTTGAGTCCAAGTGCCCACCCTACTCTTCATTCCTCAAGGAGGGAACTGTCTGTACTTGCTGTTCTCATTAGACATGACCCTCAGGAGGTCCTGGTGGTGGTCAATTCTGCATGTCAGTCTGGCCGGGCTGTGGTGTCCAGGTACTTGGCTAAAAGCTATTAAAGGTGCTTCTGAGAGAGTGTTTCGGATGAGATATAACATTTCAATCAGAGTAGTTTGAGTAAAGCCGATTACCTCTCCTAACATGGGTGGGCCTCATCCAGTCATCTTTAGGCCAGACTGGCTCAAAAGCCTGCCCTTGCTCTAATAAGGAGAATTCTGCCAGCAGACAGTAGTTAGGACTGAACCGTGGATTCTGACCTTGCCAGCCTTAGTAACAGCTTAGGCCGATTTCTCAAAATCGAGCTCTTTGTGTGTGTATGTACAACTAATTGGTTCTGTTTCTTTGGAGAACGCTGACTAATACAGTGACCAACTAAAATGTGTCTGATGATTAAATAGTGACTGGCTGCTTCCATCTCTCCAGGGGGTCACCTAGACGGTCAGTACTCTTGCTGTTGATGGCAGTCAGACCTCTCTCTCCTGTGCTTCTCCTTTATTCCCTGTTCTTTATTCTACTCACCATTCCTCTCCTTTCCATATCCAGGATGAACCACAGAAAACCCCTCAGGCCTCAGTACACACTTTCCTTTCTGCTTACCTTGCAAGTCCTCTGCCTCTTTCTACCTTGACAATGTGGCTTTCTGCCCTATGTTCATGGACTCTAACTGCAGCTTGGCCCTCAGACCACTCCAGACACTTTTTCAAGGTCCTTAAGGACAAAAGTACTCCTGCCCTCACCCTCGCAGAGCATACATTCTAGAAGACGGATCATGAACATAAAAATGATCAAGCTTAAGAGTATTTTAGCAGGTGAATACATGAAACAGTGCAAGGTGACAGGGTGACAGGGCCTTAGGTGAGGGGGGAGGGGTGTGCCCTAAGCAGGGCAGTCGAGGGACATGGCAGTGTGAAGGCAGCAGTGGCTTCAAGGGAGAAGCTGCACAGAACCTTGGGGCAATCGCTCTAGGCCAAAGTCATTGCGAGTGAAAGTCCTCTCAGGTCCCTGGGCTGCTGTCACAGAACACCGGAGATTGGGGGACAGACAGACACTGAATAGTCCAAGACCAAGGTACCCGCAGATCTGTGCCTGCCGAGGGCCTTCTTCTTCCCAGGTGGCTTCTTCTCACCGGACCTGCACGGTAGGAGGCCCAGGGAGTCTCTGGGTTGTGTGTTTTGTTTTAGGGCACCCATCACTTCTCCTGACTCCATAATTTTGGGATTTGAGAGTTAGGACTTCAACACATGAAAGTGGGGTGTCGCACAAACGTTTAGATGATGGTAGGCCCTAGGGTGGGTGTTGGGGGAACAGCAGAGAGGCCAGTGTGGCTTGGGCTCAGTCGCTGACTCAGTTCCGGCACTGATGCGTGCCCCAGTCTGTCCACCTCCCCACTACAACTCAGCGCAGGCTCTGGTCCGCTCTTACCCTTAGCATTACGGGACTGGAGGCCACTTCCCAAGGGTTTTCTTAGACCTGCCTGGCTCTTCCTCCAGCTACTTCCTGCAGTCAGAATGAACTTTCAGAAATGTGGATGCACAGCAGGGCTCTCCTGGGGTGCCTGCTATCTAGAGGCTGAGTCCTGGAGTGCGCCAGTGCTCTCTCATGGGCCCTGCCTACTGCGCCGGTGCCATCTCCCCTCCCCTGGCACATGGCCCCGGCCCTACATGGCCCAGCCATGGAGTTTTCTCTGGCCTCGCGCCTCTGTCGGTGCTGCGTCCTCTTTGTGACCATTTCCCATTCTCCCTCACCACTTTCTGCACCCTTCCGGAAACTCTCAAGGAAGGCCTGGCCAGTGACACGTGTCTCCTGCCTTGTGCACCTGTGCGCAAAGTGTCTCCCGTCTCCTTCCTCCATGAGCCCGCCCCACACTCCCTCCAGAGCTGCGGCTGCCCGTTATACCGGGTCCTCACAGTCTCTTTAGTGCCCCTGCTAGGTTCTAAGCAAGGATGGGGACCAGGCTTTTCTAAATCTCCCAGCAGCCAGGACCCCATTTGATACAAAATACTGGCTGAACGAAAGAACAAATATATACACACGAACCCCCGGGTGGAAAGCTGTGGATGACAGAGGTGGTGGAGGTAGGGGGTCTGTGCAGGAGCTGCACGTGACTCCTCCGAACAGTCTCTTAGAGAAGCAGAATTTGGGACCCTGAGGCAGCCATGCAGAGGACTGTGGGATGTGCTGTGCTGCTGCTGTCATGTGGTTAGGATGAGTTTATGGATCAACTGGATTAGGCTAATCCCTCTTTCAGGCCATCTCAATGCACCTCATCTCTATTGAGGGCCTGATCTCTGTTGTTCTCTTGGGCCCACACAGTATGAGACTATCTCCAAACAAAGCAATCTTCTTGGCTTCAGAGAAAAGAAGAGTGTAATCCATTTCCTACACGTGACAACAAAAGAAAATCTAACATGGCATAAAAATGCAATGGTAATATCACACAGACGCGAGGGGGCGGGACCCAAATGAAATATGACCAAATGCAATCAGCAGATAACAGGAGGAGAAAGGCAGCTGTCATCTTCATTCCTTTCATACACTTCTTAAAGAAAATGGTGTCGTTTAGAATATAAATCATTTTCTTTCTGGATATTACTTCTTAATCCTTCTGCCGTTTGTGGGAGGCAAAACATTTCTGCATCCCCCAAGTTGGAAGCTGCCTCTGGATCTCACCGAGGTGTTTAATTCATTAGAGCTCTCAGCAGAGCAGCTCCCCAAACCCCTCCAGCTGACAGTCATCTCCTTTTGTCTCTGATCAAACCCCTGCTTAAAACGCACTGCGCCTCGATTGATTAATAAACATGTTTCAGCAGCTCCGGGACTCAGCATGGAGAGGGGAAGGGCTCAGCTCGGATCCCCAACCCTGCAATTGAAGGCAGAGCACACCCGGCCCGAGGGGGCTGCAGGCGAGACGCCAAGTGTGGGCTGCACGGAACGGGAACACTGGTGTTAGGTGTGGGCTGCTGGGAGCGTCCCAAGACCGGCCTGCCGCATGGTACAGGCGGGGAATCCAGCTGTCTGGAGGTGGAGGGATCTGCGGATAGTGCACACTGCAAAGACACAGTTGCAAAATCTTCTGCACGATGCACACGTTAGAAAAGGAGCCTCAAAACAAAAAACCTGCCAAGCACCAAGCACAGGAGCATGGAACCTTTGGGCGTCAGCCTGTGGCTGAGTCGACAGGGGTTTCCCTGGCTCACCCCACACACTGATGACAGGACTAACTGCCCCCTTAAAACAGTACCAAATATGCGGGCAACAAACTGCCTGGGAAAAGCTGCTCATCTTGGGAGAGGAACAGAGGGTTCTGGGCAGAGCTGAAATCACCACAGATCTGCAAAATGGGATGGCCTGTCTCACAAGCTTCCCCGAGGCCTGGGCCCGCAGGATGTGTGCTCAACACCACCGGGGGCATTTGCATTCTTGGGGTCTGGCACTACGTATTCACCGGATTTCCTACTGGTTAGGGTGGGATGGGAAAGACCTCTGCATCTGAACCATGGGGTGCGGGGAGCCCTGGCCTGTCCTCTGTCCTTGTGTTTCTTCACGCTGTTGGCTGCCCGAGGCACCATTCTCATTTGACCTCCTACACAGTGCTTTTATGTGCTCCGCTTATTGTATAGGAGAAAAGCACAAGGATTCTAGACACAAAGATGAGCGGTGGAGAGAAAAGATGTGGACACAGGTCCCTGAGCGCAAGGCCCATCCACCAGGCCTCAGTGCAGAGCTGGTACCTGGACGCCAGAGTGTCACCCCATCCAGGGAAGAGGCCCACCTGCCCTTCTCACTCTGGGCAGAGGAGCTAGGAAGGGTGCTCGGTCACCAGGGGCTTGGAGGATTCTGTGCCTTGGTTTCTGTCTCTGTAACAGGAGGGCGGTAGTGTATTCAGTGTGTGTAAATCATGCAAGCATCAGGGAAAATTCAGGAACTCAATTCGTCCCAAGCACTGAGGAGAGGCCAGCACAGGGCAAGGCTGAATACAAACGCCTGCCATGACCATGGCTTTAGGGCAGCCGACCAGCTGGGCCCTGAGCTGTGTGTTTTCGCAGTGGGGCGAGAAGAGTTTGTCAGGCTTTGTCCTCAGTCGTGGGCCGGTGTGCGAGGTCAGCGGGTCTGCTGAAGGTGGTGGTCCCAGAGGTTCTGCCAGACTGCAAGGAACCATGAGGAGGAGGACAGCCTGGGGAAGAGGTGTTCTTACTCCCACTTCCTCCCTTCCTCTCACTCTCCCTCCTTATTATTTTCTTTTCTGTTAAATCAAGTCACCAAATTCAGGAGAAGAGGTGAGGGCAGTGGGGGTGCGCTGGGGGCTGATGGGCACCCTAGCTCCATGGCTGCTGCCCTGGCCCAGCTCCAGTCCCCTGGTCAGCTGGAAGCCAGGTGGCAATTCCTGCACTGCGTTTTACTTTTGTCACTCAAACTCGCACAAGTGAGCAGACAGGCACTGAGGCTGGGTGTGCATCTCACGTATCTCCACTGAGTCCCCGCGGGGCAGGGCCACAGCCACAGACCTCCTTTGTGCTCACTCAATGCTCTACCAGGGTCTGACGATACCTTCAAAATGCCTTTGCGTGATGCTAACAAGAAAGGTTCCCTCATGGGTGGTTTTTCAAGAGAAGACATAATGTATGTCGGCCTAGGTCATTTCTTTGGTTATTCAGACTTGAGGTAGGGCAGGGAAAGTGTCCCTATTTCATTTTGTCCTTTTTCATCTAATTTCCTCCTACTTCTCTGAACTGAGTCTAGGTCTTTTTCCTTTTTAAAATTTGCCTCAGTTACCTTTTTTCATTTTACCTTAAGAACGACTTTAATGGTCTGGATTACATTTTGTCAAAGGAATTTCAAGTTTCTTTTAGAAAAATAAATCAATTCCATCTTGGCAAGACACTATTACTTTCTGCCCACACAAATATTATTATCCATAATTTTTTCTCATCCACTATAAAGCATTTATTTGAAAATAAGTCAGATATTTAAAATCTAAGTGCTGTGTTGCATATTAATTAAAAATCATAATTTTTACGGTAGAAAAAATATGCATAAAATGTGAAATAAACCTGATCAATACATTACTGCATTTAACCAATTGAGGAAATAAATACTCAGGAAGATAAGAACCACACACAAACCTCAAAGACTTGAGTGGCCCAGTGGAAATTAGAGTTGACATCTTGTGATCATTACACAAGTTTTGTAGTCTGATCACCAAAGGCCACACTAGAAAAATTATAAGTATCTGAGAATGAAAGACATTTAAAATGCTTATGTTTGACAAAGTTTTTTTCCATAAAGGATATTCAAGAAGCACATTTTAAGCAGCTACTTTTTTTTTTTTTTGAGACAGGGTCTCGCTTTGTAGTTCAGGCTGGCCCTGAGCTCACTATGTGGCCCAGGCAAGCCTCGAACTCAGCAATCCTCCTGTCTCTGCCTCCTGAGTGCTGGGATTACAGGTGTGAGCCACCACACCTGGCTTTAAGCAGCTACTTTTTAAAAAAAGGCTACATTTTATACCCAATTTAGAAAATCACAGTGGAAAGATAGATGTACACCCTTGTTCATAGCAGCTCAGTTCGTGATAGCTCAATCTTGGAAACAACCCAAATGCCCATCAACTGGAGATTGGATAAAGAAGATGTGGTTTTTTAAATAAAATGGAGTACTATTCTGCCATAAAGAATGACAAGATTGATTCATTTAGGTGCAAATGGATGCACCTGGAGGACACTCTAAGGAGTGAAATCAATAGAGCACAGATAGGTAAATACCGGATCTTCTCATTGATATGAGCACCGGTAGATGCAAATGAGCTCTAGTAGTATGACAATCTTTTCAGAATGGGAAATTTCCAAAGGAAATTTGGTGTGGGGATGTAATGAGGGGAAGGAATAAATATGATTCTGAAAGAAAATAAAAGAGCATGTATATAGGGGGTGGGAAGGTGTGGGTGGGGATATGGGTAAAAATGAGAATTAACTGTGTCATATATTGGTACAAATTCCCCAATGTTATCTGTGAGTGTGAGATGTATGCAAAGTATACCAATAAAGAATGCAATTAAAAAAAGGGCTACATTCTATGCCTACATTTAAATTCCGTATAACGTTTTATCTAAATAAATCAATTTATCTCTATAGTAGGAATATATTACTGGAATTTAAATAATTTAAAGCCTAATAATTTTACAAATGATAAGGAATGTAGTGTAGCTTTCACTGCAGTCCCCTAAAAGTTTATAGATTATCACATGTATTGGGTCTCTAGGAATGAAATTCACATTAAATGAGTTCTGCCATATTTCAGTTCTAATGAGACCTAGGAAATCTAGGATGTTCACAATAAATATAAAGGTCTAAAGCATGGAAATAGCTTTGCTAAGCACCTAAAAGCTAATCATATATCCTTTTGGTTAAATCCAGTGACATTACAGTCCAGTTATGCCATCAGTTCAGATAGAATCAAAGACAGAATATGAACTATTAGGGGATGAACAGTGCCCCCCCCACTGCATGTGTATGTTGAAGCTCAACCATCAGTAACTGCAGGAGACTGTATTTGGAAATAGGAGTCCTAAAAGAGATAATTAAGCTAAAATAAGATCATTACTGTGGGCTTTGGTCCAACATGTCAGTCCTTGTAAGAGGAGATTGGGACCCAGATATTGCAGAAGCAGGGCTGACCTTGTGAGGCCACGGTGTGGTCATCTGTAAGTCGAGGACAAAGAATAGACAACACTGCCAACTGATCCTGACCTCCTCTGGACTGAGCATGAGAGTCTTCTTTTTCAGAGCCTTCACCTCCTTTATACAACTTATAAATCACTTCTGCCTCAGGACACACCACACCAGGCTGGACTAGTTTCTATCACCCACTTCTTCACAATCTTGTGCTTGCGTTCAAAGGAGAGACTCATCTTTAGAGCCTTGGAATCGACGTCTAGGAGCTAAATGTAAATGTTTGCTGAGTGAATGAAGGAATAAATGAAAAAAAATAAAGATCTCCACTTCCCCCTAAACAAGCTTGTAAATAACTAAGTCCCTAGTGTTGTTCTAAGTATACTCATATTTATTCACTGAGGAAGATATGTCTTAAGTAATAGAAAGCTAAAAGACAGTAAAGCCTGTGGAAAGTGCTTAATGCCTTTTTTTTTTAAATAGGGAAGAGAGAAACAGGATGAGAAAAGAGAAAAATAGAAGCAGAAACATTCACATTTGGGAAGGGCTGTCTTTTAGTGCAGATTTGGCTGGACAAGTGCCCACGCAAGGGAAGGAATCACAGAGCTACTGCCATGACCCAGGCCCTAGAGTGTCCTGCCAAGAAGCAATGTCCTCACCACAGAGTACAACAACCAAGCACTCAAAGACTGCTCTGTGTGCAGTGAAACAATACAGGCAAAGCCCTGGGGGTAAAAATAACGACTCACCGATAAACAGAAGCACAAGAGAACAGAGAACAAGCTAAGAGAAATGAACCGCGTGTGTGTGTGTGCACGGTGTGGAAGGGCCCCAAGAGGTTGAGCTCATGCTAAGGGCTTGAGTGTGCGTTGGGAGGACCCTGCACATCCCAGAGCCCCAGGCAAGACCAGCGGTTGCCAGTGACGGGAGAGCTAAAGATGAAGTCAGGCTCAACTGGGATGAAGTCAGGAGACAGCCTTGGACACGGGCAGCAGTGAGAGCCCCCTTTCCCCCCTCCCCACTTAGAACACTGTCCCCGATGCATAAGGATTCCGGGTCATCTAAGACACAGAAATGACAGTGTAGGCGTCACAAATTAGGCAAAAGGAAGAGACGGCCTCAACAGTCAAACAATGAAAGTGACCGTGGAAATTAATTTGGCAAGTTTGCAATATTGTGCGCAATAAAACCTGTTAACATCTAGAGGGAATAAACCCAAAGTAATAAGAAGCAGAGCTTTATGAAGGGAAAAAAAGGCGCACCAAATTTGATTGCTTTTCTGATGGAATTACAAGATTACTAGTTTAAGGGAATGGAGCAGATGTGATATATTTGAATTTTATTAGAGCACTTGGAGGCACGAGTCACACAATTTCCTTCACAAAACGAAGTGACTTTGGCTTGAAGACGGACTGAGGTGACAACAAATGAAGGGAAACAATATCTTATAGTGAGACTCGTCGGGAGGAAGGTGTTTAGGAGGTGACACGGGCCGCCTGCTGTGTGCTCTGTCGAAAAAGCAAGAACAGCAGACAGGAAACATGATTGACTGGACAGAGGGTTTAGAAAACTGGCTAAAAAAGGCGAATTTGGATGAAATGAAGGCTAACAGGTAGTTAGACACTTAAGAAAGTATATATATTTGGGAAATATTTGCAAAACTGCATAAAGAAACGACTAAGACTGAGAAGCCCCTAGGAGAAGAGGTTAGCTATGAACTGTAATATAGATATAAAATAGGGGCTTTAAAAATTAAAACATGTTTTAATGAAGACACATTTTATACCTTATGCCAAAGTATTTCTTTAGGTTTAAAAGGGCTGAATTGTACTCCTCTTTGGATTGTATCATCACAAAATTTAACCTTTAAATTTAGCATAAAACTATTCGAATAGCTGAAACGAACACTTCTGGTGCAAGGTCGAGTCTGCACAGACCCTCTGAGGCACCATCCGGCTTTCTGTCTAGTCCTCAGAGGGTTCAGCTGTGCCCCAATTGTTTCCAGGTAAAAGAGCTTTCTCTGGTCCAGTCATGACCGATTCTGGGGGGACTCTGAGTACTGAAGTGGTGTCTGTGATTGGCACCATCTACAGAAATCTCTTACTGAAGTTGTAGTTTAAAAAGCCCTCAAGCAAATGCTTTGGAGCAAGTTCTGAAAAGTCACGATTATGTTCCAGACTTGTCTCCTTACTCTTAAGCTCCTGAGTTTGGGGTTAAGACGTAATCTCTCTTAGCAAAGTGACACAGTGAGAAGCCAGAAGCCATGATGCCTGGGTTTGAACTCTAGCTCAACTGTCTGCCAGCTGCTGATTCTAGGTCAGTTTCTTAACAATTCAGTGCCTTAGTTTCCTCATCCAAAAAGAAGGTGACATTAGGATCCAGCTTGTAGGATTAAGGAATTAAATGAATATTATAAGGCACACAATGAGCTTTCTATAAATGCTAGCTATTTAAAGTAGACCCACGGTGAGGAGTCAGTGAAAAACTGTGTCTAGAGCTCTACTTAGTCATTGATGACTCTGCTGAAAACAGACCATGAATTCCTGTAGGATTCTGCAGGATCACACAGTCTAAGAGTGTGTCTTCAAAGTAGACCATGTAGTCTAGCAGTCGAGATACAGAGGGCAGATTCCATTCCTATCCAACCGTGTTAGTGTGTTTTTCTGCACAACTGTTGCAGCTATGAAGTAAGAATATCACCATGTATGTAGCCTTCTTTAAAGAATCTGGAGGAAAATTGCTGGCAAAAAAGAGATGGCAACAATTTACAAGGCTACCCAGGGTATAAAGGAAATTTGATTTACAGAGAATGGTGAAATGATTTAAGGAGAAGGCACTGCTCGGATGACTGCAGCGTGCCACTCGAATCCATCACAGGGCAACAATGTGGCCCAGCAGCGGAGCCCAGTGAAAAGCTCCACCACCCGTGCACCATGGAGCACTTTATTCAGTCTAGAATTCATCCTTATTTATCTCATCCACAGAATCAATGACCTCTGGGAATTCTGCCTCCTTGAAACAGAAATTCCTATAAAACCCAAAGGTCCAAAGACTTACCCAGTCCCTGTAACCTACTTGAAAGGGCTTTTCATCATTTTTTCACTCTGGGAGCAGAATTCTGCACTTTCCACCTGGTTCTAGTGCCAGCGAGCCCTAGAAGAGCACTTCCTGTTCACATGCTTAGCTCCTGGTTCTTCACGTCACTCTTCCCCTACCTACTCCAGTTTTGCAGACTAACAGTCTTCCTGGTTTAACCAAACTAAGAGTGAATTCTCTTCTTGCTTCACCAGCATTTCCACTGTTAATTAGACTCCAGAAGCGGCCAATGACCAAATCTGGTCTGTTGGGACCTACAAAGTCAAGCCTCTGGCTTGGGCTCCCTGTAACACCCTTGTTTCTTTTTAGATCCATCTCTCTGTTTCAAAGATGCCAACTTGGGCACAGCCCTTGGCCCAATCCCAATATCAGAGGGAAACAGAGGCAGTTTCCTTGTTTTCAGCTTGTCCCTCTTCAATCTGTTTTCTTTGCTGTCAGAATAATCTTTTTCAAAAGCTGATGACATAAATTTTCCCTCCAGTGGTTCCAATATCCTTCAAGGCAGGTGTTGGCAGAGGGTACAGGTCCTCATGAATCTGTTAAACCAATGGACCTGGACCACCCTCTCAAGGCAAATGGGTGCTATGATCAAAAGAACATTGGTTTTGTGAACAGCATACAGGAGATAGAAATGGCCAGCAAAAGGGACACAAACTAAATATTGCTCCAACAAGCCAGTAGACAACCTGCTGACCAGTAGCTCTTAAATTCAGAAATTCCTCAGTTTATCTGACCTAGAAAATGCTAGTGTTCAGGTCAAGCCCTGTAGAAACTATGAGAAAACTAAAGCGGGGGCCAATGCTTAATTACAAATCAGCAGATGAGAAACACAGATTGAACCAAACTGAACTCTCCCGACTACAGATATAATTGCATGCATGTCTGCCTCAGGCCCGTCACATGGCTCTCCACGGCCAGAGAGACGGCATCCCACGGCCTCATCTCCCTCCTTCCCCTTCTCACACTTGCCCATTCTACATCCCCCCTAGTTCCTGTGGACACTGCACAGGATGGGCCTTCTGTCTTCCTGTGTGCTGGGGTCTCTACCTACTTTACTTCTTTCCCTTATTGTCTTCTCAGATTTTCCTAGCGAGCCCTTGATTGTCCTTGAATGCTGGTTCCTGGCATCACCTTCTTTGAGAAATTTTCCAAGAGCTCTTTGTAGAGCTAATAACTCCTCAGTGCCAACCACGTGCTTGTGGTCTGTTTGGTGATGTGGTGGACCCCAAAGCACACGAGTGCCTGTTAACAATCATGTTCCTCTTCCACATGACAGCTTTACCCATCTTTGCATTCTGGGATTCTAATGTTATACTTAGCCCAGATTAAGAATTCAAACTGTGAGTTGAAGTAAATTTGCGGAATTTACATGAATGAAATGCTGTGCTGAAAGGCTAACACAACTGTTCTGTTGGACAACAGAGAGCACCATTGGAATGAACTAAAATGACCATGAATATACACTTGATCTTAGCCAAAAGGCCGAGAAGCGATGACCATTAATATACAGAAAGATCATCAAAATTGCTAGCTATGGGAACATGAGACTTTTTAGTTAAAGAAACTGAAAATAGGAGCAAATATAGAAAATACTTGATGGTCTTAGAGTACAGGTAGGAGTCCATGGTATTTTTAGCCTGCCTCCTTTAAAAATCATATCAAAGCTTTGTGAAAAGCCCAAACAACCTTTTCAAAGTGGCATTTTACACCAGGTATTTAAATGCTATTTTCACTGTGAGTTATTCAAAGTAATTGTACAATAAAGAAAAGCACTTGGCTTCAGGTCACTATGCATATATAGCTAAATTATGCAATTAGATGATATGTAATTAACCAGCATAGCAACATGGCCAATCTAGGGGGCTAGTTTCTGAGTGACTCATAGAACTACTCTATCGTTAAGTGACAGGCACTCATGAGCACAATGGATTGCAGTTGACCTGCCGTACAGTGAGTTCCCCCTGTGACTAAAGAGATAACAGAAAGAGATCTGAGATGGGCAGTGCCAATGGAAATTCTGCCCAAGGAGCTGAGGTGTCATTTGATTATTATCCAAAACTTCTAATGAGACTGGAACTCTCTCCAAACACACTGCCACCATCATTACCCCAGTAAGCCTCCCACTACCAGGAGCCATGTGGAAACAATACTAGCTAATGCTACTTTAAGATCAACCCAAAGAAGGTGATTTCTCAGGCTGAACACTACATAAACACTGGTGGCAGGAGCTGTCCAAACGCACTTTCTCCCTTTTCCTTTAACGATCTGTAAGTGGCAAGGATAAGTAAATTAATACAGTCATCCCCGAGAGATGCTATGTCCTTCATAAGGACCAGGGAGCTTAGCTACTGTGCTCTGATTTTGTTCTGAGGGAGGCTTACTTCTTTAACATGTGGGAGCTCTTCAGTCTTCGAAGGATTCAAAACATCCATGAGAAAGCCCCCTGCAAGAATTGGCCAAATTACTCCTACACTTACCAAGAGAAGTCTAGAAAATGTGTTACTTGGTAGTGAGTACAATTTTTGTTATTGTAGAAATTTAAATGAGAAAAAAAGCCATTGAATCACAAATGTATTCTCCATCTCCCAGCACCATTTATCCCTATGTGCTTATGACACCTGCCCTTAGAAAGCTTATCATCTATCTGGGGAATCAAATCTGCTACCACTTTTGTATTTTTTTTCAAAATGACATCCATGTATACAATATATGCTGATGGTTTAATTAAATTTGAATATACAAAAACCTGGAAGGTGACATTAAATGTTACCTGGCAGGGGAATGGTTATCTATTTTGCTCTCTATTTTCTTCCTTTCTTTACTGGTGATATACTACTTGTGTGAAAAAGGAAAGAGAAAGTTATTTTATGAAAGATGTAAAAACAATCTTATTCTGGGTATCCGTCTATCTCATCCTGTGGCCTAAACTCTAAAATAGCCAGCAGAGGGTTTGTCAGTGGCTAAGTCTCCGGTAACGCTGGTGCCTGGGCCGCTCAACCTGGGTGAGGAAGCCCTGAGAGGGGCCGTCTGGGTTGTTACAGCTCAGGGCCTACTGTGCATTGCATGCCTTCTAGATGGGACAAGACAGGATAGGAGAGCAGGAAGGGAGAAAGGAAAACGGTAGGCACTTCTGGGGCTTTTATTAAAACCAGGAGTTAAAGCAATCACTTTGGTGACACAAAATTAAATAGGTAGGAAGCATAAAGATGATGCAATTGATATGATGACCAGGAATTCTATCCCCAACCAGCTCTCCTGTGAGCAGAGGTCCCTTTCAGAGAAGATGGTTCATTTAGGGGGTTGAGCCCATAAATCCCAGAGCAACTTGCTTCTCCCTTCTTCTACTCTAGGCTTTTTAGACAAGAAATTTCACAAAATTAAATAGTTTTAAAACAAAAAAAAATTTTTTTTTTGAAACAGGGTCTCACTTTGTAGTTCAGGCTGGCCCTGAGCTCACTATGGTGCCCAGGCAAGCCTGGAACTCAGCAATCCTCCTGCCTCTGCCTCCTGAGTGCTGGGATTACAGGCGTGAGCCACCATGTCTGGCATTGTGGTATGTGGTATTGATGGCTGGTGATCGTGAGTCTCCGCGCCCAGCATTGTATGTGGTTACCGGGATTGAACTCAGGGCCTCGCACTTGTGAGGCAGGTGCTGGAACCACTGAGCTAAATCTCCAGCCCTAGAACAAAAATTTTAACACCTGATTTGTCAGCTTCTTTGAAGGCAGATGCTAACAAAATGGCATCCCAGCCTTCAGCCGAGGGCGACCTCTGAGGCTGTAATGAAGATCCAGCTCTGTGTGGTCTGAAGTGTTGCTCATGGTCCTGACTCTGCTGAGGTACAAACTTCTGGGGCCCAGGGCCAAAATAAGGTTTATAATAAGAACAGAAACCTTCATAACATAGTAGTGTTTGTTGAGTGCCTACTAAGAGTCCCCTAGCTAACCTTCAGTCCTCGGAGTAACCATGCAAGGCAAATAGCGTCACCATTTTGCCGATGAACAAAATAAATCTCGGAAAGGTTCTTTTGCAGTTTTCTCCAGAGTCCACGCAACTACTAAGGGGTGCAGCTAAGAGGCTGCTTCTGGGCTGATGAAAACTCTCAGCCTCCTCCCACAGAGGCCTCTGAAGATCGGCAGTGGCTGCCACCAGTGATTAGTCTGATGCTGTGTCATGACCTGTGAGCTGGCGGTTTGCTCACATCCCTTTTTGTGTTGCTGCCGGTCGCCACCATCTCCACTGTGACCCCAGCTTCCGTTCCTATTCCTCGTTAAGTTTTTGTGGCAGTTCAGAAATCTTACTTGAAAATTTCCTCAATGGTGTCTAAAAGTCTTCCGAGATAAAGTGCCATGAAAATCATATTTAAATAAAATACCACATAGTACAGAAATTATATTTAGATTTTTTGATACCCTGGATGTTAGACCAGTGAATTCTCTTTGAATCCTCATACTGTTAAACACAGATAGACACAGACACATGCAAACATCATTAGAAACTTTTTTCTGCTTTTGAAATAATTGTTCACTATTACTCCCACCCTCTGCCATGATTTCTAAATGCATGAACAGCTGAGTTACACATGAGATTAATTGGGTTTTCTTTTTTCATAGTGTGAAAAATAATGGCTAGAAAATGTATTGCAATAAAGCAAAACAGAACCATCTCTAATGTTCTGCAGAATGTGGCCTTCACAACCTTGGGATGTTGACCCTCTGACAGCTATAAAATCAAACCCAGAAGTATCATTTTTAATGGCCACAGAGTCATTTTTAAGTAAACCCTCAAAGGGAGAAAATAAGGTCTCACATATGGGGTTACTTAGTTTTTCTAAAAGAGACAGGCAAGGGCATCAACAGAGAGAGAGAGAGAAAAATCTCCATTAAAGTAATTTAGCAAAACAATATCAACACATGCACAATAATGAAAGTTCATTAAAACAAAAAGTAAAATCAGTGTGTGGACATAAAGAAGACACATAAATTGGAAATAAAATATACATCAATCTGAAGTATATCTAGCTTCAGAAGGTGAACAGGGTCTTAAAAAGTTCTCTATACATTTTTTCTCTTATAGTTACTGAGGGAGAAAGGGGAAAAACTAAGAAAATCTTGAAGTAAATTCTAAATCACAAAGAGAAAAATTTTAAATAGCACACAGACATCTGCTGTGACTCCGTCTCAAAAGTTCTTTGAAAACTTTATAATAAATGATGATTTGAATAGCAGATTTTCTAAAAATGAGGCACATTTGTGTGTCACTGCAAATAATGAGAGAAAGTTGGGGCTGATTTCCAACCATGTTTGGATTTAAATGCCACACAGATACCTGAACACTGTGGCATAAACAGTCAAATAAATTATTGCAGAACTGTCTTGTAAATTATGCAGTCCTTTAGTCTGTACTCAAAAAAATATATGACTTGCATAGGAGAAAAGAAAAAATATACATGCTTTGCCGTAGTTTACCCACAGCTATAGAGATTCAGTCATCAATCATTCCTGGTGGCTTTTACAGCTTTCCAGGCAGTGAGAGCTGTATTTTATTGACTTCAGGCATTTAATTAGTGGGTATTATTAGAGTGCAATTTTCCACGTTAAACTCTGTTCTATGTAAACTACCTTCCTGGTATATTGACTTGAACAGTGACAGGATTATCTTGAGCTCACTCAATACACAGGTAATAACTCATCTTCGTCTGTTTTCTGTCTCTCCAGAATGCATTATTTCTGCTGTCAAAACACTATTTTGATCTTTTATGCAAAAGAAGACAAATGGCTGTAATCCATGGCATAAATTCTATCTGATAATTATTTAGATTTACCAATATAAATGAAAAGAGGAAAATTAATTGAAATAAGTATACATTTCATATGTCCCTATAATATATGAGGAAGCACTGAAGCAAAGTAATCCATCTGATCAAAAGTTTTTATTTTGAAGAAAATCCAGAATCAGTGGAGGGAGATTTTACTCTCTTCTTTCTCCAGAAATCCATTTGTTATGATTTTTAAGACGCAAATCTTTTCTTTAATGGTAGCTTTTGTCAGAAAATCTCTAAGAAAATATCCTTACTGATTATGTAACGAAGGTGGTATGCTGCTATGTTAGCTCTCTAGCAGATCAAAAATAAAACAGTCCTGTTAATGTTTTTAAACAAAGTATCTTCTAAATCAACTGCTATTTGTAGTGTAGAGCTTCAGTATTACAGTATTAGAAATGACATGGTATGAAGAATAACACTAATTTTCAAAAATTCCAAACTTTGTGACATTTGAGTGGACATTATGTTCAACAAAACATTCCTTCACAGAAAATGTGCTGTATAGTTAGCCAGGTTTGGTAATGCTTTTGACTATGATCGGCCAGTTGGAAGAATTATCAAATAAACAATGTACCTATTGCTGCTTTGCTAGAAAACTGATCATTCCTAATGGCACAGATTCATCACTGCTTTTTAAAAAAGATTAGAACATGGCTAGCTTTGTGAATAACTGCATACTTTCTCTTGAATGCACAGTAAGTACATCCAACAGTTTGCTTAATCATTATCAATATGGCATGCTTTAATAGATTGGATATAAATAATTGTCACTGAAAAAAATCATCTGCTGCATGCTCAGATAAAGCTATAGAGATCTGCCTTGTTACCTAGCAACTGGGCAAGTAACTGCCATACTGAAAAAAATCCTTATTTTTTTTTTAAGGTAGAAAAAAAGTCCATAAAATTGCACATTAAGATGTTAATTAAAACAAAGTATATATTAAAGTACAATTGCCAGCGATTTTAGATGCATATGTAGCCTGTGTTTTGAAGTATTTGGCAGTAACGGTAACTATCAGTATTTAGATCTGGTCTTTGCGCTGGTCACAAACAATATTCTGAGCATTTTTCCCAAGGAATCATCATCATTACTGATTTTTTTATCTGCAGTGTTTTGCAGACAAAGGAATTCCAATAAGATTTTATATACTGACTGCTATTTATTGAAAGGGCAATGTTTACATGCTTAAATACAGCATAACTGTTCTGAGTAATTAATTCATTGTAAGGGACCCCAAATTAGATTTCATATAACAGCTTAATACATTAAATTTGTAACATCTATGAGAATCTGGCTTGCCAGCTAATCTAAGTTCTGTTCCAGTTCTGCCAAAACTCCAGATTCTAAGACTGTGCATAAAGTCTTTCTGAAAGAGCAATAGACGACTGGGGAGAATATGATTTGAGTTTTGAGGTCCCAAGTTCAGCACATGACCAATCTGCAAATCCTAATCTGAGCGACCTTTCTTCTGGTGTGTGATGCAGGCTGGTTGGCCATGGCCCACAGGGAGGTCACAAGAGCTGGGGACACCATTCCCTGTGGTGCAACAGGCAGAGATAGCTGTGTTTGACAAGGTCATCCCAGGAGCCCAAGCCCAGTGGTTACAAGGCACTCCTGTGCTGACACTGTGATATTTTTATTTTCATTCACAATGCAGAGACACAGTTAAAAAAAAACTCTCCAAATTATTGCACAGAATATAAAGAAGTCTAATTTAGGAAGAGTTGAGCTGGGAATAAAGCACTTGAATCTACCATATTGTCTTCGTTAGCTTTTCCTCATTCTCACATTACTACCAGGCCCATACTCTTTGAGAGATGTATCTGTAGTCAACATACCACCTAAATCAGATTTATTCTAAATCAGTGGGAGGATAAAAACAACTCACTTGAGTTGGGGTGTGGGTTTAGGAGAGGGCAGCAGTTCACAAACTCAGCGTTTCTGTTAATAGGTTGAACCTAATTGCTCATGCGCCTCCCTTCTTGCTGAAGAGGTATGGAAGTGTTTTTTTGGTTGTAAGGCTTTCTTTTTAGACAAGGGCTCCATGGCCCTGACTTCATCCAGCCTCCCAGCTCAGCAGACCTCAGGAAGGCAGATTCAGATCCTGTCATTTGACTGACAGACATGACAGCCTCTGGGCCAGGCCAGTTAGTGAGCCATGGAGCCAGGATACAAGCCTTGATTCCCAGTTCAATTTATAAAACACCATGATTTTAGGTTGGTGTAAAATCATTTTACTTAACATAGCAAAATTTGAATTGCCTTAGCTATAACTCATAAACTGTAACTGGTTGAAAAAGTGACTTAGCCTCACCCGTGCCAGGCGTTTTCAGGGTGAGGCCATGTCCTAAAGTGTATGGTTTCTGCTCTCAACTAGCTGAGTCTTACACAATATAACGAGGGCATGAAAATACCAAAACTAAGGCACAGCAGTCTCCGGGAGTCTGGGGAAGGGTGGAATACTGTACTTCCACAATTGTTGAAAGCTCTGGGAAAGAGGAAAGGATTTAAAATACCACAAACTAAAGCATGAGGAAGACAGCATGTGACGCAGACCTGGCAGACCACAGTCCCCCTAACACTGGGCTGCCTTTGCTGTAGAGGCTTCATCTTCCCCAGCTATGAAAGGGCTTATTTCTATTTGTTTTAGTGAGGTCATTAAGACATTTTAAAGCTTCTTGGTCAATTGTACCATTTAAGATAAACTACCCTGAATTTTAAAATCGGAAGGAAGAATATCTCATTCATACCAACCACTGACTTGATTCTTCATTGTTAAAAGATTTAAAAATTTGTTAGATTAAAGGTACTTTACTCTGAGTTTAAAGAACTTATGAATGGAGACATCTTGATTAGTAGTCTATGTTTACTATATATCACCCCGTTCAGTATTTACATTTCCTCTCTCCATGCCTGCAGGAACTGTCTTCCCAGGGAGCCGCTTGGATATGTCCAGCAGCCCAGGCCTTCCCTGGAGTGCCAGCCTAGCAAACCCAATCACCTGCTTGACATTTCCACATTGATGCCAAGGTCCTCAGATGTAAAGTACTTAAAACAGAACCTTTCTTTTTTTTTTTTTTTGCTTTTTGGAGACGGGGTCTTGCTTTGTAGTTCAGGCTGGCCCTGAGCTCACTATGGTGCCCAGGCAAGCTGCCGCGAACTCAGCAATCCTCCCATCTCTGCCTCCCGAGTGCTGGGATTACAGGCGTGAGCCACCACGCCCAGCATTACATGTGGTAACCGGGGATCGAACTCAGGTCCTTACGCTTGCGAGGCAGGCGCCGGAACCACTGAGCTAACCCTCCGGCCCCCAGAACCTTTCTTTTTTTCACATACATCTCAATCTTGACTGTCAGTCACTGAGGCCAACAAAATTGATGAGCCATCCACAATTCTAACTTGTCTCTCATTTTTCAAATTACTTTATTAGTGAGATCTCTAAATCTTATATCTAAAATACATCCTAGAGTCTGGGTTCAGACGGCACACTCACAGTGCTGCACAGAACTTTCCTTCGTAAACACGTAGAAAATGAAGAAAAGGCAGTAAGAGCTAGAAGAAGAAGTGGGAGGATGATGAGGAAGGGGAGAGAAGCATCTGCAACCACTCAGTGAAAGGAACACAAAGAGAATGATTGTCAAAGCTGGCAGCCAAGGAGAAAGAGACAGAAGATTCTAGAACAGGGTAGAGGCACTGCTGTTTTATTCTTAAATTTGCTCTTACTCCCTAGAGGGTGAGTCAGCAACATTCTGAAATTTCTCACTAATAACCCGACATTTAGAGAAAAGCCCTTCAGTGGGTCCTCTCCCTGGTTTTCTCTCTCCGTCAAGGAGTAATGGAAATAGGAAATGAGGAAAGCAACTCAAGTCTCCAGGGCCGCCCAACGCACGGGGAGAACCATGAAGTCCCAAGTTACCTCGAGGGCATTTCCTGGTTCCTACGGAATCTTCTCGCTAGGTCCTTACCCGTCGCCCAGTTCTGTGAGCCAGGCACTGACCATAATGGATGTGTTCACCTCGCCCTACGAAGGCGAAGGCGCAGCCCAGGGAATGTAGCCCAGGCCGCGTCTAGCTTAGGCTGAGCTCAGTGTGCGATCTCTCCAGTCTGAAGGCAATTGCTCAGGTCTAGGAAGGAAAAGAAACCAAACTCAGAGAAGAGACACACTGGTCCTCAGAAAGGCGGAAGAGATTTAAGAAGTTGTTCACACTCTGCTTGAGCAAAGCGCCCCAAGCCCCAGCAAGAGGACTGGGCACAGAGAGCAGATAGGCAGCCATTTTAAAGGTAAGAGGGAAGGGGAGGGTGGGACAGAGGAAGGAAGGAGGGTTATAGAGGGAAGCGACATCGCGCTGGGAAGGAATATTTAATGCTATTAAACAATGAGGTAATGGGCGCAAAATTTTAAGAGAAAGAAAACACGGGCTTAAGAATATTATATTCAGTCATGCTATCATTCAATTCTAAAAGCTATAGGAAGACATCCATAGACACTAAAAAATGAAATGAAATTCAGAAACTCAATATTGGTGAGGCTTTCTTGAAATAAGAACAAAAAGCAGTTGACAACTTGTGCGATCAAGGGACAAGTCAGAGAACTCAATCAGAAACAGGGAAGACAAAGTCAAGGTCTGGGCCACACACTTTAAGAATCACAACAATTCACAACCATAGAAACTATGGTTACAAAGAAAGTAAATGTCCTAAGTACAGTCAATACAAACTACTTAAAATTATTAGGACAGATGGACAATGGGAAGTCTTTCACTGTAAGGAATCTGTCCAATTTTAAAAACTGAAATATGAAGTTTAAAAGAAATAGTAATTCCAACTTGGAGGTGAGTTTGCTAGAAAGCTAATGAAGCTCATTTCCCAGCCCTTTACCTGTACAAATAACCGTTCTTCTTCTGGGTCTGGAGGGTCACATGACACACTCATGTTGGGATGGTGTTGTACAACTTGTAAAATGTACCCCATATTCTTAAAGAGGGCGCCTGAGTTATATAAATGCCCACAAAACCTCACTCTACTCCTGTTCAAACCATTTTTAAAAAATCACCATTTTCTAACCACAGAAAGAAATATTTTAGGAAATAATAATTCTTGCAGTCAGGGGATATTCATGTGACATCCAGCCATTATTTAGCTTTGCTTTTCCCCCTAATTCTCCTGCTGTTAAATGCAAAAGCAAATTTTAATTTTCCTGCCCTATAGTGGAGCTCGAACTCAGGACCTGGTCTTGCTGGGCAGGCACACAGCGCTCAGCTACATCCCTGGCCCTTAAAGCTTCTTTATTTAAGAACAGTACTGCAGTGTGACTTCACAGTTATAGACCGTATCTTTCTACCCGTGCGTCTGCTTATGGATGCCTATGTATATACACACAAGAACCGCCTGAAATGATGGTGGGCTAACAGTGGTTCTTTTCTAGGTGGTGGGATATGAGGTAACTTTAAAACTTGAAAGTTTTATTTTATATATTGCCTGAATTATCTATTGTCATACATCAAATATTTAAAAAAGAATAGCTTTTTCCCTTTAAAATTCTAACAGATATTACCAGTAACCTGTTTCCCTGTTTCTAAAATTTCAAAGTTCTTCAAAATTTGATACTCTGAATTGTTCCACCCATTTTCTCTTTTGCGCAGCCTCTCCCCTGGTTGAATCACCATCGTTTCCCACCCTAACTCCCTCTCGGTCTTCTGTGTAGCGACCCTCTGCCTGCTGTCTTCAAAGAAGCCAATGTGCTCTTCGCAAAGCTAAAGCTTTGCTTCAAGTTCTCCCTGCACTTCCTATGTATGTATGCATGTGTGTATGCAAGCATGCATGTATTTATGTGTATGTATATGCATGTATGTGTGTATATGTGCATGTGTGTGTATGTATGCATGTATGTATGTATCACCCACCCAGCCATCCATCTTTGTGGCCTCATGCAGTGAACCCAGGGCCTTCACATTGAGCTGCATGCCCAGGTCCCCCCCCTTCCCTCAGACTTTCGACCCTCCTGCATCAGCCTCCCTCGATGCTGGGATTTCAGGTGTGTACTAGTGCACCTGGGCTCAGGCTGTTTTTAGAATAAAGCACAAACTCTCTGAGGTGACCAGCAAGGCTGGTGTGAGTTGACCAAGATTCAGCCATGCCGAACTGTTCTGTCCCCGAGGACGACAGGACTTGCTCCGCCAAGAGCCCCCCGGGGCTGTGTCCCAGGCCTTACACACCTGGCAGCTGCTCCCTTCTCACTGTTCAGTCTCTGCTTGAGGGGCATTTTCTCAGGGCGAGCTGCTCCGAACAGCCTTCCGGAAGCAGCACCCTTCGCACTCCGCCTCTCCCTGTACCTGTCCCTGTCCCTGTTCCTCTCTCCCCCTTCCCCCTCCCCCTCCCTTCCTCCCTCTTGAGCCCTTTCTCTTTCTCGTACTTTTTCTTTTTCTCTTGCCCTTCAGACATTTATCATCATCTGAAATTATCTTTTTCATTTACTTCCTTGCTTTGCATCAAATCTCTGCAACTAAACATCTGCCCTCATCTTGTTCATCATTGTAGCTTCTGCTTGCACAAGAGTCTAGAAGAAGCACACAATCAATAAGTATTTCTCCAGTGAATACAAACACACACATACACACACAGATTCTTCATAATGCAAAAGAGGGGTTGTGTTCACAAAGCTCCAAATATCTTTTGAGTTAGTTTTTCTAATAATCAAGACTGCATGTTCTTTCAACAAGTCACGGAATACACAGTAAAAATCAAGGTTATCCTACAAAGTCTACTGGATTTATAATGGCTAAAGGACTGTGAATATATAACAAAAATGTTAGAAATGAACATGATGAATTATCACTAGAGAAAAGAGAATTAAAATACAGTGATTCAACTTATCTGAATATGAACAAGTTACAATTATTATTCACCTTTTATATCAGCAGAAACTTTTGTGAAGATTCTGAAGGCGACTCCAGAGCACTTTTTTTTTGAGAGAGGGTCTCACTCTAGTTCAAACTGGCCCCCGAGCTCATTATGTAGCCCAGGCAAGCCTTGAACTCAGCAATCCTCCTGCCTCTGCCTCCCGAGTGCTGGGATGACAGGTATGAGTCACCACGCCTGGCACGGTGGTATGTGGTACTGATTGCTGGCAGGCTTGAGTCACCATGCCCAGTACGTGGTATGTGGTTACTAGGGATCGAACTCAGGACGTTGAGCTTGCTAGGCAGGCGCCAGAACCACTAAGCTAAACCTCTGGCCCCTTGAGAGTATTTTTTTTTTTTCTTTTGAGACAGGGTCTCGCCTTGTAGTTCAGGCTGGCCCTGAGTTCACTATGTAGCCCAGGCAACCCTCGAACTCAGCAATCCTCCTGTCTCTGCCTCCCGAGTGCTGGGATGACAGGCGTGAGCCACCACGCCTGGCACTGTGGTATGTGGTATTGACTGCTGGTGGGCGTGAGTCTCCACGCCCAGCTTTGTATGTGGTTATCGGGATCAAACTCAGGACCTTGTGCTTGCGAGGCAGGTGCCGGAACCACTGAGCTAACCCTCCGGCCCCCCTTGAGAGTATTTTTAAGGGCTGTAGAATTCCAGGTTTTTACACTGGGCATCATATACATATGTATATATATAATTTTTTTTGAGGCAGGGTCTCACTTTGTAGTTCACGCTGGCCCTGAGCTCACTATGTAGCCTACACAAGCCTCAAACTCTTGCCTCTGCCTCCCAAGTGCTGGGATCACAGGTGTGAGTCACCACACCTGGCAGTGTGATATGTGGCACTGGGGATTGAACTCTGGACCTTGTGCTTATGAGGTAGACGCTGGAACCACTGAGCTAAATCCCTGGCCTGAAATTTATATCTTTTGGCTTTTTGATAATAGACACACTGATAGTCATTCCTGAGTCACTATATCAGAAATACAAAAGAGGAAAGAAGAAGGGTTGGTGTACAGGTGCAGGGAGTGAGGAGACTTGGAAGAACAGGACTAAAGGGATGTGTGACTCGAAAGCTACTGTAGCAAGGAGCAGTGAATGGGAGAAAGAAACCAGTGATCAGCGCCGGGGAAGCCGGGTGAGAACAGCTGTCCTGCTAGTAGTGCAGGCATTTCATCTCTGAGACAGCCTGGCTCTGCTTGGAGTAGCTCCGAGTGTGTACAAGCCTGGAGTGCCAGTTTGTAAATAACGCTGCAACTTGGGAGGGACTGTGTACTTCTAATTTGAGGCTTTCCCCAAATTTGGTTCGGTGTGAGTTCTTATGACTGACCTACTGGCAGGGTGAAATGAACAGCATCACTCATGTCAGGAGCAGATGTGATCGTATCACATCGACCAAGCCCTAAGAGGAAGCGAGGGGCAGCACCATCCTGGGTGGAATGTTGCAGTGTAAGAAGACAATTTCAACCCATTATTTGTACACTAAGTTCACAGTTAAGACCCCAAAAATAGTATGAGGAGCAAGGTGATACTGCATATGGTTTGAGAGTCTTTTCCGCAGAAATGAATATATATAATAAAAATGAATATATAATGAATATATATGAAGAGAAGCAGTGTGGTTTTTTTTTTTTTTTTGAGACAGGGTCTCGCTTTGTAGTTCAGGCTGGCCCTGAGCTCACTATGTAGCCCAGGCAAGCCTCGAACTCAGAAATCCTCTTGTCTCTGCCTCCTGAGTGCTGGGATTACTGGCGTGAGCCACCAGGCCCGGCACTGTGATATGTGGTATTGATTGCTGGTGGGTGTGGGTCACCATGCCCAGCACTGTATGTGGTTACCAGGGATCGAACTCAGGACCTTGCGCTTGTGAGGCAGGTGCCGGAACCACTGAGCTAAATCTCCAGCCCAAGAAGCAGTGCATTTTTACAGTTGCATTTCCTATCTCTAGAAAAATAACTACTGTATAGTCTTAATTTCTAAGCATAAGAACGGGAGATTTTCACAAATGTTATACAGCCCAAACAGAGCACCTGTTGCAGTAACAGTAATATGCAAGTCATTCCCAGGCCTTAATTAAAATAAAAAATGATAAAAGTTATGATTATGAAATAATATTATAATTGAGATAAGGTTTTTATAAATGACAAGATGATCAAATATTCTAAAAATACAGTCTTTTGTTGCCAGGAAAATGTCTTGGTATTTTTTGTCTTACACCTATCCCTGTCCAGTGTTACTAGTACTACAGAATGAAGCATCACAGATACACCTGCCACACAGCGCCAGGCAGCCAGAGGGTCCGGGGTTCTGTCCGGGTGCCTCATGCTGCTCCCAACCCAAAAAAGAGGTGCCAGAATGGCACACTTGGGGTGCTAGGAAAACCTCAAGGCAGCCACTGACTCTTCAGCTGGTGTTCTTGTAATTCACCCTTTGAGGTTAGAAATTTCAGTCACACAATTTCCAAACTCAATGAGCTGCAACATGAGAATCATTGGGATTTTCCTAAAGTAATAACACACCACGACGTACTGAATAACAGAGGAGATCAGAACATACACTTTTGCTTCTAGTTCAAGGTTTGGCTTGACATTCTCTGTATTTCTTTCAATTCCCACATAAGAAAACTATCAGTAAGTCTTTGCTCAGCAAATATAAGAATCGAGAGACAATGCAGATGAAAGATTTTGAGGGAAATAATTTTGGATCTTCATCTAAATAAGCCAATATACTCTCACAGTTTTTTAAAGAAAAAAATGACTCAGCTTAATCATATTTTGACTTCTAAAAAAATCATCTCATGAGTGTATGAGGAGAAAGCAAAACTCAGAGGAACAGGAATGGTTTTTATCTCACACTAGAGTCAGAAGAAAGGTTAATTTTTACATGAAAATTACTTCTGTTTAAAAATAGATTTCTGGAACAATGTGTTATTGACAGTTATGTGGGAAGATGAATGCATTCACGTAAATGTTCTTTTGTGAGCTCATTATTAGAAATATTGACAATATTGCATCTTGAAAAAAATAACCACTTTAAAGAAACCAATATTAATACAAAAGTAAGGGCAGGATAGGCAAGCATAAGACATTAGGACTGCAACTCTTTTACTCAAAGAGATACGTACATGAGTTTTTTCAAAGTTGACTGATATATATTGGTATAAAATACAGTACACTGATAGCTCTCTACTGGCTACTGACCACAGAAGAACAAACCAGGGAGCATGCTGGGAAATTTGGAGCCTGTGCAGGCTTCTGTTCATGATGGTGGCCTGCAGAAGACCTTGGACTTTGATTATTGATATTGACACCTTAAGTACTCACCAGGTCTAAGTTACTGCTATAAAATCCAAAATGTGCAAAAAACTAAGCCCATCAGTGGACATATACATGCTCTAGTCATGCTCACTAGTGACTTTATCAAGCAGATCTCCCAATTAATTTTGTTAACTGTTCATTCCTCCCAGGTAATGTGACATGTATTGACACCAGCATTGGATTAGAAATGAAGCCATCAGTCACCTCTACCTGGTGTTTCTGTGCCAATGTTATAAATAATGACATTATTTCAATACCACACTTACAGAACATGTCTGCCTTTCATTTAGAGAAAGGATAAATGTGCTTCCAAACACATGTGCTAAAAATACTTTTTCAATGAACAGCGCAAGAATGGCTTGATAATAAATTGGAAAACATCTGCCTATATTTAAAATGGAGTAACAACATCATAAGTGATCTTAGGAATGCTTTTCCCAAGCAATGTCCTGTCTGATAATTTTTTTTTTTTGAGACAGGGTCTCACTGTAATTCAGGCTGGCCCTGAGCTCACTATGTAGCCCAGGCAAGCCTCAAACTCAGCAATCCTCCTGCCTCTGCCTCCCAAATGCTGGGATTACAGGCTTGAGACACCACACCAGCACTGTGGTATGTGGTACTGATTGCTGGTAGGCATAAGTCACCATGCCTGGTATTGTTATATGTAGTCACTGGGGATCAAACCAGGGACCTTGCACTAGCAAGGCAGGTGTCCAAACCGCTGAGCTAAATCTCTGGCCCCTGCTGATAATTTATACATATAGTAACCTTGAAAAAAACCCCCTATCATTTAAAAGGTAGCAATCTCCTAACATTTCTCATCAAATATACCATCTTGTATCCAGCTAAGAAATTTTATCAAAATTCAATTTATGTACCCAAATTTGGGTAAACCTCCAAACTTTCAGATTGTCACGGGCTGCTTAGAGATTTCACTTGCGGACAGGTGAATGTACTCAAAGTTAAAGTAAGTGCTACTCAGTCTCCACACATGCTCCATCTGTGTTCTTAAATTACCTTAGTGGAGATCTGATGTGCAAGTAGCTCTCTCTGGCTCCCCTTAGGAGCAATTAGCACTATGAATTCTCTCTTTTTTAATAGACTGTATGGCCACTGAGTAAGAAAAATCATTAATTCTACCAAAAGACCGAAAGTGCATCAAGCACAGGAATCCCAAGTGCAGCAAAATTAAGTTTGGCAATTAACAACTGCGGGGCAGACTTCTTATTTTTGAACCAGGACGCTGATTCCTCAGTTCTTTCTCCAACACTGCATTTCCCCTTGCGTTCGGAGTTTTTTCTTTTCTTGTCTTTTTTTTTAATGGCTTTATAAGATCATTTCTGTAAGACACAGGACACCAACGCCCCAGCAGCACACGTCTTTGAAAATCTCTAGCCCCCGCTCGTGTTTCCTGGTCCCAGTCCGCCCCGCGCGCCCGCACCGACGCCCCGCACCGCCACGCCGAGCGCGCCCGCGCGGCCAGAGCCGCCGCCGACCGGACCCCACTGGCGCCTCCTCGCACTGCCCGGCCACAGGGCTCCGGGGGAACCTCAGCTTCTCTGACCGCCTCTCCTCCCTCCCCGGCGGCTGGGACTTGAACGGGGCCCCGCGCGGCGCAGCTCTCCCGGAGGTCCGGCCCTGCTCCGGGCACTTCTGCGGTCCGCACGCGGGAGTCCGCCCTGCAGCACCGCGGCGCGCGCGGGGCAGCACCCCGAAGTTCATGGCCTCACCCTCACCTCACCCCGCCGGCGTGTGCGGGCACCTCTGCGGCCCAAACGCACGCTCGGGCCTCAAGCTAACACGCGGGACCACCGCGGCGAAGTGTCGCCTTCGGCCACCGGAGAAGGCAAAGCCTTCTCGGGCCGCCAGTTTGTGTTACGGTCTCATGTTGACAGGAGGCAGGTTTTCTTGGAAGAAAAAATATGAACAAATAAGCAGCGACGACGGCGTCCTTTTGCTTTCTTTTTTTTAAAGGTCCTGTTGGGCTTTGGCAAGTTTTAGTATCGAGTCAAATCACATTCCAGTCACAGCACAGACGCGGGATTCCGAGGGAAACGCAGACCGACCTTCCCGCAGGAGACCAGCTGCGGTTTCTGCCGCCTTCCTAGCGCTCCCCGGGGCGCAGCACTGCGAATCCGAGCCCGCGTCCCCTCCGACGGAGGGGTTAAGACATACGCGGGGGTGGGGCAGGGGGACGGGGCAGGGGAGAAAGACAGACAGGCCGACCGACAGGCAGAAGCAGACACTGGGCGCCCGTCCCCGCCCCTCCTCCCGACAGGGACTCGAAGCGCACCTGGCCCACGGGCTGGCGGGCTCTCGCCCCGGACACACGGCCTCGGGAGACGCAGACCGAGCAAGTCACACCTTTGGGAGGGTAGCCCGCGGTCCGCCTCTCCCAACTCCGCGGGGCCGAAGGCGAGGGCGGAAATGGAAAGCGGCCCGGCCGGGCAGCGGTGGCGACCCGAGAGCCAGAACAGGTTTAGAAGGAAAGAAGCCCCGCATGGAGCCCGCGGCCGCGGCTGCAGCCGGCGCCGGGAGCCGACTCCGCAGCCCCGGCTCCCGACCCGCTTCCCTTCCCGCCGGCCGCCGCTACTCACCCGGCGCCGGGGCTCCGCGAGGGCTGGCGGGCTCGGGGCCCCGGGGACGCGGACATGTGGCTCGAGGCTCCGCCGCCCCCGCCCGCGCCTCTGTGCATCTTTCGGGGCGGCCGGCGAGCGCGAGCGGCGAGCGAGGGCGAGCGCGCCGAGGGGCGGAGGGCGCCGGGGTGGCCGCGCCGCTCTCGCCCGCCCCCGCGCGCCCCCGGCCCCCGCGCGCTCCCGGCCCCCGCGCGCCTCCGCCCCGCCCCCGCCCCGCCCCCGCGCGCCCACCCACGGCGCCCGCTATTGTTCCGCGGCGGTTCCCGCGGGCACGGCCCTAGCCCGGGTCTTACCGCTCGGCGGCCCCCGGGCCCCTCCGGCGCGCGGCTGCGGTCCGCGGCTCGGGCTGCGGGCGCGGGGCCTCCTCCCGCCGCTCGCGCGCCCGCATCCCGTTACTATGGATATGGCGCTCGCCGCCCCTCCCCGCGCCCCGCGCCCGCCGGGCGGTGACAACTCTGCGGCGCGGCAGCCGCGGGCGCCGCCGGAGCCTGGAGGGGCGGCGGGAGGCGCGGGTGCTCTCGCCCCGGGGCCACCTCGGCTCTCCGCCCCTGACGGAGCTGCTTGGGTGGGCGAGCAGGACAAGCACCGACCCGCGGCGGGCCCAGGTTTTCGGGATACAGGAGGGGACGGCGGCGGCTAAGGTTTCCGCGAGCTTTCAGTCCCTTCGTCCCGCCCGGCTCTCCGCAGGGTCCCCACCGCGCCGCCAGCCCTCGCAGAGAGCCACTTCGGCAAACGCATCTTCCGCTTTGTGTTGATTAAACGAAGGACCCCTGGCCTCCCACGGCGAGGCTCCCTCCCTCCCTCCCCGAACCCCCGCGGCTCCGTCCGTCCTTGCCGCAATAAACTCAGAGACGCGAGCCTTACACTGCTTAGTATCCTGCCGGCTGCACGCATACACCGGCCGGCCCCTCTCAGCCCTTGAGGCTCCGGCGCTCGCCCGTGAGCGCGAGTTGCCCCCTGGCCTCGGAGGAGAGCCGCGGACCCGCTGAGAAACCGCCCACCGCTCCGGAAACGAGGTAACCGCGCTCAGTCTGCGAACAAGCTGGAAGAAGGCTCTTCAAGCACGAGTATTTAAGTTAGGGAACAACAGTGCTTGTTTGAGCCAAATTCTAAACTTTAAATATGTATTTGTCGCCTCGAAACCGAAGGTTTTGATCAGCTGCAAAAATTTCAAGCATTAAGACAGAAATGTGAATCATTTTTAAAATAAGAAGTAACGTTTACTGAGTACTTATGATTAGCCAGGCACCTGTGCATTATCTCATTTAATTCTCCGCACTCTGGGAAGCCATTTTCATGATCAACCTCGCTCTGTAGCTGAAACGAAAGGCTTAAATCTGTCACCGGTAGTTTCCTGATAAGACTTTGTGCCTTAAGAAACTCTCAGTGGCCGCCCTCATGGCTGTGTCCGCTCCTCGGAAAGTGTAAAGTCCTGATGCCACTGCCGGGAAGGTCAGGCCCAGGCCGCAGAGCCAGGCCCGCCAGCGCATTTAGTCACACGGAAGCCGCTTCTCACGGAGCTCCTTGATTTTACACCTTGGAAACATACAAAGTGAGACGGACAGACAGGTGCGCTGTGTTTGCGTGGCCAGCAAACTTGTGATAGGTTTGGAATTGTGGTTGTTCGGTGCTGTTTTTCATTCTGCAACGCAGACACCTGTGACTGCGTAACAATAGGTGTTTTCTTGTTTTGCCAGTTAGGAAAGTGCCTGAGGAAGGCACTTCCGGTGCCTCCTGACCGCTTGTGAATACTCGTTCAGGTCACATTCGGGCAATTTCAAAGAGGTGTCACGCGCTAGCTGTTTAGAAATGGGGAACGCCATCATTTTTGCTGCTGTCGAGTCCTCTGCGTCCTTCAGTCCTTTGCTCCCATGTCTGTGCCAGCCCTGCGGAGCGCTGGGGATTGAATCCTGCCGCCCTTTGCGCTCAGCTTTTTGGAGTGGGGGGGAAGAGCAGGGTAGTCGCTGTCCATGGTGGCTTTTCTTATTACCTCTTCAGCGCAACCGTGTCAGTCACACACCCAAGGGCAACAAGGTCAGCATCGCACGAGTCACGTTCGACGTTAACCCCCAGGTATGCCTATTAAAACTAACGGTCTTAGCAGTGTGGTCTCTTTCTGGCCACAGTAAAAACAAATAGTGCAAGAAAGACATTTTACTCTTTGCATGAAAATAGCCCCGATTCACGAAAACTTCTTCAGACACTTGACTGAACAGCCGAACTGATAAGAGATTATCTCCTTCTCACAGTGTAGAAAAGGACCCTGACACCCGCCAAGGTGGACCCACTTTCCGAAGGCTGCTCTCATCGAGGCAGGAGCAGGACAGGGACTCTGGCTCCTTGTTCAGCTATCATGACCCTGTGGTGCCCCCACACTCAGTATTGGAGTCTTTTTTCCTTCAGTGATTTTTACTTCTTCCTTAAAAAGTTGTTAAAGTTCCAATTTATGTCATCTGAATATGGACAGCCTTATGCTTCTTGGTTTAGAGTATATCTACATCTTATTTTTTTTATTTTTTATTTTTTTGAGACAGGGTCTCGCTTTGTAGTTCAGGCTGGGCCTGAGCTCACTATGCAGCCCAGGCAAGCCCTTGAACTCAGCAATCCTCCGGTCTCTGCCTCCCGAGTGCTGGGATTACAAATGTGAGCCACCACACCTGGCTCTACATCTTATTTTTAATATTATTATTATATTAAGTACTGTATTGTTCCTTGCAAAATGATACGATTAGGCAAAACTCCCATGGTTCCAATATTCAGTCCCTATCTCCAATGAAGAGCAAAGCATTTATTCCATTATATGCCACCCAGGATACAGTCCTCACATATGAACTGTTATTTAAGAATAAACATTCTTCCTTCATATTAAAGAAAAATCCAGAAGACCATGTTGAATGTTTCAGCCTCACAAATCCAAAGAAGGTGGTAACTTTTTAAAAAAGATGTAAAGACTGGTGTGTGGCCTTTTGTATTTAGTATTTAGTGGATTAAAAGTTAAATCATTTATTCATTTGTTTTGTGGTAGTATAAGGCAGTAGTTAAGCTCCTAACTTTGGGGTCATATCTGTGGGGTAAAATCATAGGTATTTGCTTTAAAAATCTTTGTTCTTGTTTATGTTATTTGCCTTTTCTTTGGGCTTTTAATTCCAATTTATATTTGGCAATAATGGAGGTTATTTCATAGTTAGGGGAAAATTAGATTACCCGTGTGTAGTGGTCTTTTGATGTGTTAAGTTGGAAGGTTTAAAGTCTCCAGTTAACCCAAGTGTTTTTGTGATATTCTGTAGAGGTAATCAAAGCCTATAGTCCATTAGCTTTAAGGGAGATTATCTTAAGTAATTTGATGCAATCAGTTTGAAGCCTTTAAGAACAGAACCGAGGACTTCTGAGGAAGATATCCCACCTGCACATGGCAGCACCAGGCTGCTCCTACAAGTTCCCTTCCCGATGGCCTGAAGCACAGATTTCCCATTCATCTGGTCAGACTCCACTATCACATAGGGCAATTTCCTGCAATAAATCTGTTAGAATACATCTCTTACTAGTTCTGCTCTCTGACTGAAGCCTAACTGATGTACCACACAAAGCATTAGCTAAAGCCCTGGCCATAAGATGAACTCTCCAAAAATGTTAGATGATGTTTTAGAGGACCCACTTATTGAAATCCACAGCTTTGAGATAACACATCCTGATAAAAAAGGAGTTCTAAAATAAAATAGGATTGGTTACCTTGTACATTCAATGGTAGTAATCTCAACCAGAAATAGACTTAATGTGTTGGTAAAATTCCAGGGAAAACGAAGGGAAAGTATGGACAGGGCAGATCATCCCATGTGGAGCTGTGTAGGGCATTGTGCAGACCTAGAAGGAGGGCGGTGTCCTGTGCAAGGAGGATGAGGAACACAAAGCAGTCCCCATCTCGCAGCAGTGACCCTGGAACAACTGTGAAATTGCACGATACAATATAAATTCATTTATTAGTTGGCATTAAGCCAACTAGGATTATGTACTTAGGAGAACTGCCTTGAGAATTATAGGGAAAGAAATACTCTTACATTCCAATATTATAGTGATAGGTCTTATATCAGCTTATCTTAGGATCCCACATTATTAATCTTAGATCTTCTTATTTGTTTTTAAGTATTTTTAAAGAGGAAAATACTTTTAGGCATTATTAAAGAGGCATGGTGCTAACCCAGTTAGATAGAACTGGCTTTGTTCTTCAGAATTATAGTGCCAAACTTACAAAACTAAAGGTTGGAAATATCTGGGATAAGTAAATATACCCAAGTCTCAGACATAAGTAGGATTAACAGGTGATGAAGACAGAAGAGAGTGTTCCTTTTGGCTTTATATTAAAGCTCTAATAACAAACTCAATCTTCCAAAAGGACATGTTTTAGGTCACGTGTCTCAGTATGTGTGTCTGTGTGTGTGTGTGCACACATGCCTGTGTATTCAGAACAGAGATGTCCTGTGATTCTTCGTATACCTACCTTAGAGACTCTTAAAAGGTAGAGATATAAAACTACTTTTCTTCATTAGGCATAGATTTATTGAATGCCTATGTTGTCCAGTGTTGAGCTGGATGCTTATGGAGAGGAAGGTAAATTAAATATCGACTCTAGTGTTGTCAAACTCTTTCTCTGGGTAACTGTAATTTATCCTTATAGATTTTAACTAAGTTGTAAATTATTCTAGGAAATTTTTATGCTCCCTTGTTCTGAACCAGCCTAGCATTGCCCTTTTGTTCTCATAGTAACTTTGCTTTCACTAATACTGCATTAGCATCTTTGTAATTACTGGCTCAGATATAAATGTGCCCAGAAGACTACACGAGGTCTAGGACCTTTTTTGTGTTATTCTCTATTTATGTTCAGCTCCTGACCCTAAGCAGGCATTAGATATTCACTGAACAGCTACAAAAAACCTCAGAACATGTTGAATTTTAGTTACTCTCCAAATAGAAACAACTAGAAATCAGACAGAATATAAACCTTGGGTTCCAGAGGGAGGTGAAGGAAGAGATAAAAAATTTACTATCAGCTGATTCCAGACAGTTGGAAGGCCTGGCGTGGATTACAGTCAAGGAGGTGCATAGACAGAATGCAGTATGATAAGGTCTGTGGTCAGAACTTTGGACAATGACCCCATTCTCTCTGTTTCACTGCAGAATGAAACTGGTATGAAAGTTGCATGAAGTCCTGTCCCAGACAAAGTTTTCCAACCATCTGAATAGGTTTTTAATAGAAAGATATTTTAGAACTAAGCTGTTCTTGAGATAGGACCACTATGAATAGGGATTTATAATCATGATATTGTTGAGTTTTAACCTTCTAATATGCAGAAAGTAGGGTTTTAAATTTTGATCGAGGGCATGGCTCAGGCACAGGTTAGAGGCGGGGAGTCTAGGTGCTGAAGAAGCAACAGAGCCAAGGAGTTCCAGGAGAGTTGGGACCAGGAAATGGTCTGAGTGGCGAGTGGCTGTGGATGCCTAGTTGGGTTGTGTGTCTGCCACAGAAACAGCCTGGTCCTGCCTTGTACTTGGCCTACTCATCATCAATGAAAAAAGTATGCAACAGAGTGACTTCCAGCACTCACGGGCTTTATTATTTTTATTGCCTGATCATGGTTTTACTGAGGAAAAACCCCTTTGCTTGAATGACAAATTTAAAGCAGACTGCTTATTAACCACGTGTGTATTTACAGATCTGACTTCCAAGCTATCACAACCCAGAGTGAGCAGAAGGGGCTTATGATTTTTCCTGAAGGCAAGCAGGCTTGCAGTCCAGGGGGAATGAATGTAAACACTGAGACCCATCTGCTGGAGCTGTTCTGCCCCAGTCTTCTGAATCAAGACCGAGGGACTGCATTTGGATGTTAACTACATTCGGGGCCGAGCCACATGCGGCTCCACTGAGCCATAGCTAAGCCTTTTGCTTGCAGCCTCTGCTCACAGCCAGCCCTGAGAGCTTCAGCTGCACAGCACAGGTGGTAAGTACCTTGGCATTTTAACACCTTTAGCCAGAGGAGCAGCTGCGCTTAACACTCGTAGCGGCTTCCAGGGTTAGCAGGCAGAGAAGCTCCAGGAACCTGATCTGATGTCTGTTTTATTATGTGCCTATGCACCTCAAATTCCCAGGATAGCCTTCTCTGAATGAGCCAGACCACAAGGTCTGAGTGTCGGCTCAGGAACACATGTTGAGGGCATATGAGTTGGCTCATTCTTGGGGGGGCTCAAGGAGAAGGCATGGGGCATAACAAAGTTCGTGGACTCAGAACTGGGTTCCAGCCCAGCACTCATCCTTATAATAGACCCTGAACAAGTTGCTTAACCTTGGACCTCAGGTTCTGCATCTGTAAAATAAGGGTAATCGTTCATAAGGACATGGTGTGAGGGTTAAATGAGTGCAGCCATGTAAAAACTAGCACAATGCTTGGTGCACAGTGTTTATTAAACAGGAAACTTAATTCGCCCTAGTTTAACTTGTAAGCCTTCAGAATCAAGATGCTACTCCATCTTCTCAGCATGACTAAGTGACGGAGCTCATCCCCACGGTGCCTTCTGTGCCTAGCGGCTGATTGGGTGAGGAGGAACTCATGCATCTGGGAGGAACCTGTGTGCAGAAACTCGTGCTTATTTTGTGGACTCATGAAACATGAGGTTTAATTTTTCCTCCATAGGACATAGTAGAAAAGAAGATAGTCTTTCATTTGATGGTGATTATGTACATCATTATGATACTTGTCCAGCAATGCACATTAAACTGTTGAAATGTGCTAGAAGGACAAAAGAAAACTTACATAATAAATATTAAAAATAATTTTGAGTTGGAGTAATTGAATCTCAGGATAGGAAAGGGTGCTTGATGCCCATTGTTCAGTATTTCTACTTCTGTCACCAGTACTGTACTTTTACTGGGTAATCACCAGCCACGAAATCTTATGTCATCTTACAAGAGCTGATCATGGACCTGTGACCCTCTGGAAAATCAGGATTCCATTCCTCAGTCCCGGGGGTCTGTCTGGGACACTGCAGATGGGGAATACTGGAGCTCTGGAAGAGGAGGACCCTTTTCACTGGGATGTCTCACTGCCAGAGTGGGCAGTGTACTGCCGGGAGCTGCTGAGGCCCAGCTCATGGGAGGTTCTGCTGAGAGGGGTGTCTGTGTGAAGTCAGGCAGAGTACCCGTGAGGAGTGAGAGGCGGAGGGACTGATTCAGTGATGGCTTTGGAGGGTCTGGATGATGTCTGGACATAGCTCTTATGTGAGCTAATTCATTTTGCTAATCCATTTTGAGCTGGGTTTCTGGCACTTGTGACTGGAAGTATCCTGATTGGTTCAGAAAGGAACTTACATATAAGTTATCTCAAGTTTCTATCTGATGCCTGAATCTCCTCTACAACTTCCAGTGGGAGAGTGACCATATAGCCAAGGTGTGGGCTCTCAGGGTGACAGGGAGCTTATGCCACCTGAAGAGGTCTGTCCCATTTTAGAGGCTTTCAGTACTACAAATCTTTTCTTATACTTTGTGGATGTTTCTGAAACTTTCACATAGTTACAGCAAGGCCCACAGTAGATGCCTAAAATCATAGATAGTACCAAATTTGTCATATACTATATTTTACCCTGCACATACATAGTTAAATGAAGTTTAATTTCATATTAGACTCAGAAAGAGATGAACAATAAATAATAAATAAAAACAATTATAACAATGTGCTGCAATAAAACGTATTTATGACTTAGGAATTATGTATGTCTGAAATGTTTCATTTAACATTTTTGGGTTGTGGTTGACTGTGGCTAATTGAAACCAAGGAAAGCAAACTATGAAGAAGGGACACCTGTATAAGGTATCTTCTAGTTGCAAAATACACCCACATGATATCTCAATCCTGGACACAACTAAAAAGGTTAGCTTTATAAATTTCATTCCTACTTTATAAATGAAGAGACGGAGTCCCTGTTGGCTGGCTCAGGGTCACACAACTTTTCGGTTTTTTTTTTTTTTTGAGACAGGGTCTTGCTTTGTAGTTCAGGCTGGCTCTGAGCTCACTATGGAGCCCAGGCAAGCCTCGAACTCAGCAATCCTCCTGTCTCTGCCTCCCGAGTGCTGGGATTACAGGTGTGAGCCACCACTCCCGGCAAGGGTCACACAACTTTTAAGTGAACATGGCTGGAACTAAAAATTCCTAACTCCAGGCACCTATCCTGTTTCCCCAACTCCATAGCTACTTCGCTGGTGAGGGGTTACACAGCTGCCTTTGTAAAACCATGTGAAAAAAATGTTCATCATCACTGGCCATTCGAGGAGTTCAAATGAAATCAACACTGAGATCCCATCTCATACCACAAAGAATGGCTGCTATCAAGAAATCAACCAATAAGAATGCTCGTGGGGCTGCGGGGAGAGAGGAACCCACCTCCACTGTTGGTGGGAACGTAGACTGGTACAACTGTGGAGATCAGTGTGGAGATTCCTCAAAAGACTAAGATTAGAGGTCCCATTTGACCCTGCTGTTTCCCTGCTAGGCATATACACAAAAGAATTAAAGCATCATATCATAGCAATATATGTGCACCTGTGTTTATAGCAGTACAGTTTGTCAGTCTTGGAAATGGCCCAAATGCCCATCAATTGGAGACTGGATAAAGAACATGAATTTTTTTTAATAAAGTGGAGTATTAGTAATAAAGAATGATAAAGACATGCTCAAATGGATGGAGCTGGAGGACATACTCACAAGCGAAATAGGACATGATGTATAAATACTATATCCTTTCTCTACTATGAGAAACTGAAGGGGTAATTGATGTTCAGAATGTAGGATAGGTATTGTGAAACAGGAAGGAAATGTTCAAAGGGAAAAGGTAAAAGGGGGTAGGGGGTAGGGGAAAGTAAAAGGAAAGAAAAAATTTGATGGTAAAAAAAAATGGAAGCAAAGCTTATGTATATAGAGGCATGGAGGGCAATGGGGAGGGATGGAAAATAGGAAAAATAAGAATCAAGATATATCATGTACAGATACAAATTCTCAATGTTGCATGTGATCATAATGTATTCCTAAAATGTGCCAATAAACTCAATAAAGGAAAAACCCCATAATAACCAACAGCTTTGCTCTAGGGTGTTCCTTCTGTTCGAGGGACCAGTGAGCTGGATGCTGTGGGGTCACCTACTCTCAGCGCTCTGGCCCACAGGCAAAGGTCAGGGACGAGAAGGACGCAGGTCTCTGGCCACTGGAGCACAGGCCGCAAAGCATCCAGCCCCTTTCCCCGAGCACTGGGGCGGGGGCTCTAGCAAAATCCACTCAGTCTTCTGCTCTGCACCTTGGCATCAGGACCTAGGATCCAATAATCCTGAATATTCCGAGGCAGAAACAAGTCCCTGGGTAGAAATAGCATGGGAAGCCGCATTAACTCTTTCAGGCCATTAGGCCATCATTTAGAAAATTACTGCTTTCCTCTAAATGGGTCCCTCATGGGTCTATGGGATGAGAATCCTCTAATTTGCCATTTCTCCCTTTTCTCTCCACTGCTTTCTTCAATTATGATGTAGACCAAGAAGTTAATGATTGCTTTATTCTGAATCATTGGATCCTCTCATAAATCTCCACAATGCTCCTGCAGATAGGCTCTATTGAAACAGGTGGAATCAACTCTGCACATGAGATGTTGGCTGAGGGAAAGGGACAATGGGCTGGAGCCCAGGACCCACAGGACTGAGAAGTGACTCAGGGCACAGGAAGTCCCTGACCTTCCTATTCCGAGCTGATGGAGAGAGCGTGACATGGAGCCCCGGCCCCCGAGGATGCAGGTGGAGGGAGAGATGCTGCTGGAAGCCTCAGGACAGGAATTGTGTTGCTGCACTTAGAAGGAAGGGTCCACAGTTCCCCTTGGGAGCCAGCATCTGTGGCTTAGCATGTGTGCCACGGGGGGGGGGGGCGCCAGCAGGGCAGGGTGTTCCCTTAAGCTCGGCTTCACCTCGTTACTGAGAATGCATGACCACTGTTGCTTCACAGAGCCCAGAACACGCTTCCTTCCTGAGGGGAAACAGCACTGTCAGAGCTTTCCTGTGCTCTTGCAGATCGGGGCTACCAGAGAAGCGCCCAGCGGAGTTGCTAGGGCCGAATGTACACAATAGTGATCCTAGCAATATTGCTCTGCATTCATATAGCGTTAAAAATTTTTGAAGCACTTACACATTTATTAACACATTAAGCAATTTTATGTTTTATTTTCAAGCTTTATTGTGTCACAACAGGCAAATAAAATGTATATATTCAAGGTATACAGGGTGAGGTTTTGATATCTATATATCTATCTATCTATCTATATATATATATAGTGAAATGATTTCCATATTCAGCTAATTAACATGCTCATCACCGCACAGTTACTGTGTGTGTGGTGAGAATATTTAAGAGCTCTCAGTGAATTTGAAGTATATAACACATGATTATTAACTAGAGACAGCATGCTGTATATTAGTTCTCCAAGACATAATCTGCAAGTGTGGACCTTTGACCAACCTCTTCCTGTTCGCACATTCACAATTCATCAGGACAGACTGCGAGGCCAGGTGCCCCGGGGTTTCCCCCATGGCTGAGCTCGCAGCAGGGTCCCTTGCTTGGCTCCATGTTTGCTGGCACTGTCTTGTACTTCTAAACAATCTGAACCTCGCATGAGCTTGAGTTGAGGGTAGAACCTTCCTGCCATGAGCTTCTGGCTGCCTGCTCTGCTTGCGCTGCCTGGGACTTCGAGTAGCTTTTGGAGCTCACTCCATGACCACCACAGCACTTCGGCTGGGTAGTGAGCAGGGGGCATCCACAGCGCAGGCTATGATGCTGTGTGTAGCAAGCAGTGAAGAGAATTGTATCTAGCTATACTCAGCACTATATTTGTTTGGAAGAAACATTTTGATAAACAGCCTGTGGAGAACGGGGAGACCCTAGGGTCATACTCAGATAATGCAAGAGGGTTGCTTCACTATTGCTCTTATAACAGAGTTTAGATTATTTCCCAGAAGAAGGAGATAAAAAGAGAAGAATCAGTGAGGGCAAAGGCTTTGTGAGGGTGAGAATACTAATGGCAGTGTGGCCTTCAGAGAATGCTGCCTCAAACGAACTGGTAGTGTGGGGATTTTACTTCACATACTCCCACCATCCATCCTCATGGAATTTTAGGAAAAAACTAAATCACTGAGCACTGCTCTTATGTGATTAGATTAATGGAGGGGCCAGTGTCACAGAGAACCTGAGATTCACATCTACAAGGTACAAATGAAAACAGACAGCATGTGGCAGAAAATGAGTATAGAGCTGATGCGGGTTATAAAATTAGGTTTTGATCATTTCCTCTGGTGATGTCCCTTTGTTCAGGGTGCAGACCTGCGTGTGTGTGTGGGTGGATGTGACAGCACTTAGGGGTATTCTGTTGGGTTTAAATTCTTCCACCATCAGGCTCCACACATGGGAGGACTCAAACACTCAGTGCTGATCTTATGAGTAGCAATTACTAAGGGAATGAGAGCAACATGCTTCTGGACGATTATTTCAATGACCTTATGATGGAAGAATAGTTTCTCCCATATCCTGAGGAGACAGATGAGGCTCAGAGAAGCTAGGAAACTTGCCTGGGCTTATTGAGTTCCTGGAGACCCAAATCCATGCCCAATATGCACGTCTCCTTGACCCCGATGTTTCCTTTAGACTATCCCGACTTCTGGTAACATATTAGCCAAGCGCTGTTCACATTGGGTATATTTTAAAACTCCATTTAAACAAGGAGTATAAAGCAAACTGACTTTAAGCATGCCCAGGGAATAAGGAGTAGAAAAGGGGAGAGAGAACAAGAATATAAGAAAAGTGCATAGCAGAACTTGGTTATTCCTTAGATAACTGTAGGATTGTACTGATATTAGTCATTGTACTGTAATGACACCAAAAAGGAAAAGTGTGCCAGGTAGTGGCAGCTATCGGGGAAGAAAAGGCTGCCTTCGATGTGTCTGAAAGCATGGGTCTTTCTTCAGCCAAGTCGAGTTCAAAGAAGCACATGAATAATTGGCTACAGCTACCCTTTAAGCAAGTGCCAGCTCTCTCTGCTCAGGTTGATACATCTCCAGACCTCAGGGAGCCGGGAATCAGCTGCCAGCAGCCAATGGGCTTCCGAGCATTCATAACCAGACCAGGTGCTGATCCATCAAACTAATTAGCAGCCTGTGGGCCACAGTTAGCTAGGAAGGTGGAAGTTTTTAACTCTTTTCTTGACAGACTTTATGCCTGTCTCTGCCTCTTGGATTTATTCTATCAGTTTAGCTTCAAAGAAGAAAGTATTTAGAATTCAAAAGAGAAGAGGCTAAAAGGAAACATAGGTTTGCTTTAAAGAAAACAACACACTAAAAGCAAGTGAACTGTGACTTACAAATATGTCCATGTATATACACATCCCATTCTATGTATCTTCATTTTACTTAGAATAATGCCATCACCACATAGTGAGTATGCAGTAAATGTTTGCTCTTCTTAATAATGATATAAGGATATATAAAACAGAAATAACAACAGGAGAAAATAGGGCAGAATTGAAAAGGAGTAAGATATATAGCTTGTTGGCATCTGAAATGTATTTAACCATCAGGCTCCCAAAAGAGCAGAGGAAACAGAATTAACTTCAACTGAAAATATAGAAAATGGGTTGGAAATTCTGAAAACTGGAAAACTTACTTTAATTAGTAAATGAAGGTAATGGGATACATCAGAGACATATTTGCAAATTACTAGATTTACAAATATATGTCAGCAGAGCAAGGAATATAGTGAGTTTCAGCAAATTTGTACAAATACTGTAAATAGTGCATTTGAAATTATTTTTAATATGATGATCAAACAGTAAAACAGAGTCAGTGATCAAACCAACACCATTCCAAATGTCTTCCTTGACATAAGAAAAGCATCCTGCTGGCAATTTGTTCAATATTTATGACTTCAGTGAGGTTTTCTTTATCATGAACCCAATAACCTCCAGGAGAGCAGTACTAATGTATGATCTAGAGAGGTGGAATAATTAGAAGTATCCCAGTTCCTGAAGTGGCCAGATTTGAACATCTGCGGGAACAGTGAGGCAGGGTACTGGCAGGAGTCTTGAAACACAGAGGCAACATTCAGGGAGAGGTCTGCATGGGTCTCTGTCAACATATGGAGAACTGAGGAAGGCCTTCAGTCGAAGGGGGGACTCAATGGCATCTCTAACGTTACCATCTGGAGGCAAAAATCCTGTGGTAGGTTTTTTTTTTAAACCATAATATCTTACTGATGAGCTTTATTAATGACAAGGTTCTAGCCAAGGTTTTCTTGGACTTCTTACTAAAAAATTGTTTGCTGCTTGATTCTGGGGTTAAAAAATGGATTTGTGCCTTAGCAGGGAACAGCTGTCATTCTATTTGTAGAATCAAGAGTCAAGATAATGAAACTGACATGAATCCAGAGTCTTCAGGCATCTAAAGAAAGCATTATACAGCAGAGGAGGTTTGGATGTGCTGGCTGTAATGTACACTGTATGGCCCCAAGAAACTAATCGACATGTTGAGATCACAAGCACAAATCTTTCCCCAAATATTTACTGAGTAAAAACAGAGTGAGTGGTTCCTTAGGGAGAGTGGGGACATGAGTTGGATTACGTCTTTTGTAAGAAATTAATGTCCTACCCTGGATTGTTTTTAGGGACTGTAGTCTTTTAAACAGATTGTAGGAGGTGATTCTGGGTCTGTAAGCTGTCAGGTTTGTGCCAAGTGATAATCCTCTGCCAGGCGTCCCACAGCAGTGGTGTGCAGAGCAGATGAGGTCCAAGTCTGTTCTGTGACCTCTGTGTCCGGGGTCCTGTTATTATCATATCAAGCAAGTCCTCCATCTGTTCCCACCCCTGCCAACTGGTTCCCTAGGTTTGGTCAGAACTGACCCCCAACACTTCCTACATAAGTAATATTATTAACAGGAAAAAGGTAAGCATATCATCCTGACCTGACCTACCTTTCTATTCTCAAGCCTGGTCTCTCCTCCCTTGGATATACCTACAGAATGATGTAAGTGGCTCTTTTTGCCTATGGGACCCTCTTTTTACCATTTACATCCTTTAACCCAGTCTCTGCCTGGAAAACTTTTTTCTTCATGTGTTACTTCCTCCTGAAAGTGACCTTTGATAAATACAGCAAGCATGCAGCAGAGTTTCCTTGATACCAGGTAAAGGCTTTACTCATTGTGCTCAGTTCTCAGTGGGACCCCGCGGAGCAGGTACTCTTATGGTCATCATGTTAGGGACAGAGAAACTCAAAGGCAGAGTGGATAAGGAATTTACCCACCTCTGAGTTAGTCACCTTCTGTTGCTGTAAAGAAATACCCGATGCCCACATCTTAAAGGAGGAAAGGGTTATTTTGGTCTACAGTTTCAGTGGTTTCACTCTGTAGTCAGCTGGAGCAAGGCAGGAAAGGCACAGTGGAGAGCAGCTGCTCACCTCACGGCAACCCGGAAGCAGAGGGGAAGAGCAGCAGAGAGACATCTCCTGATGCAGGCGGTCAGTGACCTGCTTCCACCAACCAGGACCCAGGTCCACGTTCTCTATCAGGACATTGGCTGTGGACTGATCAGTTGGTGAATATACTGACATGCTTAGGACCCTCCATTTAGGAGTCTTCTGGGATGCTTCATGTTTAAACCATAACAGGGTCACCAGTAAGAGGCAGAGTTGAGGCAATGAGCCAAGGCAGTCTGGCCCTGGCGTGTCTGTTCTTGTGACCACCCTGAGCACAGGGCACCTGGACTCGGGTGTGGCAGCCTGAGCTCACCCCACCAGTGACCCAGCTGCCTGCACAGTGCTCACGGTGGATGCAGTGCTCCTCTTTCTGTGCGCTCCAATACTGACCAACCCATCTGCACGCAGCCCAGGAAGCGTTTATAGCCCCACAAACCTTGCTGGTCCCCCTCCTCAACCTCGGAGAGCTCAATCCTCCTTTGCCCATGACCTGCTCTTCTGTGCTATAGCACTTACTGACTGGTGTGTTTACGGTCTGCTACCACATCCAGCTGTGAACTCTGTGAGGGTCTGAACACAGGGATGGCTCCATGTCTTCAGGTATGTAACACAGGACCCAGCATATGGGGCTATTGGTTTAGTAAATGTTGTTCTGTTCAACAAACAGACACTGGTGCTACAAAGTCTTCATTTCCAACTCTGGCTTCCAGCTTTTACAAACAGATTAAAAACAAAAGAGATTCCATCACAAATCCCTGGAAAATCATGACAGATGCTTTGCCAGTTCAGAAAGAAGTGCAACTATTTATAGTGCAGGGGCTTAACAAGAAATGACCTACACTTAATCTGTCCACATGGCTTAGTTTCATGGAACTTTGGATGGGAGTGCCCTTGGAGATCATTTAGCCTAGTTATTGCAAACTGGTGGCCTAGAGATATTTTTATTTGGCATGTGTCTATTTTTTATTAGAACACCTTTAGGCAAGACATTCACTGTTTATCTCCTCACATTATACACATTACATCACCATAATGCACCAATTTATTCCTTTGTATCATCTGCCTGGCACCTTGAGGCATTTGAGCATGAAATATCTCATTTAGTTCAACTTATTTTTCTCCTTTATCATAAAATTTCTTACATCTGTCCTTAGGGCCTCCAGTTTGTCCTCACCTCATTCTGACCCAGTGTTCTTCCTGCCTTTTCCAGCTGTAGCTAGATGAACAGTGACCTCCGCTGTGCTATATCTAGTTCCTGGCTTTGACCCAAGACTGTACTTCTTGACCTTCAGGACCAAACTCTCCTTTATCTTTTTTGGCTGCTCTAAGAGCCTTTCCTTGTCTATCTCCCTGGTGGGCTCTCTTTTAAATCCTTGATCTCTATATTTTGTAGGCCTCTAGGTGCAGTCTTAGGCCCTCTCGTCCATTCCCTCCCATCACCCAGGTGATCTGGTGCAGGCTCACGGCTCTAAACACTGTCAAAATGCTGCCCCCCCAATAACTCTAGATGTGGTTGACCTACTTGTCTTGCAGACTCATGCAGCATAGTGTGTCTGAACACAAGCTCCCAATTCCATACCAAACATGCTCTTCTTGCAGTTTTTTTTCGTCTCACTTAAGGGTACATCCAGCCTGCCAGTTGATCTTGCCAAATCCAAGGAATTTCCTTGTGGGTCCCTTTCTGTTATACGCCCCATCCAAATCCTAGCAATTACTTTAAAAAAAAATTTTTTTTTTTTTTGAGACAGAGTCTCACTTTGTAGTTCAGGCTGGCTCTGAGCTCACTATGTAGCCTAGGCAAGCCTCGAACTCAGCAATCCCCCTGTCTCTGCCTCCCGAGTGCTGGGATTACAGGCATGAGCCACCACGCCCGGCCCTAGCAATTACTTTTGAACTCTGATCCTCCAGTACTTCCCCAATTATTCCAGGTAAAGCCGAGACAACCTTTAGAGTGCTCTACATGGGGTTTGATCTTGTACTTCTCCTCCTTATCCCCACCCTCCTGTCTACTCACTCCTCTGATTCCTTTTCCTACTGTCATGTCCTTATTGCTCTGTTTCAGCCACTGGAGCCCAGGTGCTGTTCCTGAACAACACAGGCACACCCTTACCTAGGGTCTTCGCATTTGCTGATACCTTGACCTGGAACATCCATACCCCACCTTCCTCTGACACCCAGGTATCTGCCTAGGTTGTTCCCTTACTTTTTTCATTCAAATTCACATGAGTCTGTTCATTGAAGCTTTCTTTGCCCACCCTACCTAAAATGGCCTTGCCTTTCATGGTTAACTTTTTTCTAGAGCACAGTATTGCTCTCTACCATACTACATACTTTGCTCATTTTGCTGGTTTGTCTCTTGAACGTAAACTCCATGAAAGAAGTATTTTTGTCTTCTTTTTTACTGCTCAAAACATAATAGGTGCTTTTTATGGGTTGAATTATGTCCCTTCTCTCCCTGAATTCATATGTTGAAGGCCCTGTGATCTATCTTAGAAACAGTCATCGCAGATGTCATGAATTACGTTAACATGACATATAGAGTAGAGCAGGGCCTCAGCCCGTATGACAAAGCTCCCTACAGAGAATGCCTTGTGCAAAGGATGAGCCCAGAGAAAAAGCGATGAGAACAGACAAAGGGAGAAGACAGGCATCATATCTGCACACCAGGGAGAAAGGAGCAGAGCCTTCCTCTGTGGTATTCAGAAGGATTCCGTCAACATCTTAAGTTTAGATTTCTAGCCTCTGGAATGTGAGACCATGAATTTCTGTTATCTAGGCCCCGCAGTCTGTGATACTTTGGTATGGCAGCTCTAGCAAATGAATAGCGTCCTTCAGAATATTCTCAAGAAAAACGTATGAGTGAATAAATGAGTGAATTAATTTTTTAAAAATAGTCTGGTGAAGTAGAGCAGTTTTCCAGGAAAGTCTTCTTCACTGGGCCCACAGTACCGCTTTCCTCCCTGGCCTTCAGCTTGGAGCCACCACAGCTGGAGGCAATGTCTGCTCCTCTCACACATGTTATGCAGAGGGTAATGGGAAACTCAGGAGTCTCACCCCTTCCCTCTTCCTCAGGCTCCCTTTCAGTCCCAGATCCTGGGTATGTTGTGACTGGACAATGACTGACACGTTTGCTAAGTGTTCTGATCTCTCTGGGGAAAGCCTTGTGCATGATTCGTCCATTATTCAGGATGTAATAAAAGCTATAGTCATATTGTATAAAGAAAGAATGATTCACTGCTGAGCCACTGAACCACGGGGAGCAATCCAAGACTTAGAGCAGTCATCAGCCGAGATAAGTCACGATGATGTCACAGCGGAATATACAAATGCCTCAGTGGGCAGATCCAAAAGAACAGCACAATTAAATCAGCTTACTGCTGAGAAGTCTTCTACATCTGTGAAGAGCGCTCCCCATTCTGACAGCCACACATTAAGGAGAGGTGATAAAAGGAGGTGGCAGGAAGCAGTAACATACTCTGTGCAGGAAGAAGTAATTTCAAATTGCTACTGAGTAAATGAACATCATTTACACAGAATATTCTGAGAGGTCATGCCTGTGCAGATGCTTACCAAATGGGTCAGTACCAGAGTGTTATTTTCAGAATGGAATTACTGCATGGCATTGAGCAGGAGAGACTGATAAGAGCCATCAGGAATGATATAAAAATATTGAACAGAATCCTGACCACATAGATCATCAACAGTTGACTCAGCCTTATTAGCATCAGTGGTTGAGGATAGCCAGGATGAAACTCACTCGTCTGGAGTAGAGAAGTCACCCTCTCTTCTACGATCCATGGTTTAGTTTCTTCATCATGTAGTGAAATACTATCATTCATTTAAGTGTTACAAAGATTAAGAGAGTATTGTGACAATGGCTGGCACATACCAGATTCTCAATGAAAACGGCAGAAAACCTTTACATGACTATTATATTACAAATTGACAAATGCTAACTTCATAGAACAACTCTAAAGTTTAACTATTGTTCAACAATAAATGCTGGTGAGGCTGTGGGGAGAAAGGAACCCTTCTCCACTGCTGGTAGGATTGTAGACTTGTGCAACCATGTCTGGAGATTCCTCAGAAAACTAGGACTAGGGGTCCCATTCGACCCTGCTATCCCCCTGCTAGGAATATACCCAAAGGAATTTTAAAAATCACATTGGAAAGACAGATGTACTCCTCTGTTCAGTTCGTGATAGCCCAATCTTGGAAACAACCCAAATGCCCATCAACTGGAGACTGGATAAAGAAGATGTGGTTTTTAAAAAAATGGAGCATTACTCTGCCATAAAGAATGACAAGATTGATTCATTTATGTGCAAATGAAGACACCTGGAGGACACACTAATAAGTGAAACAGAACACAGATGAAATACCGGATCTTTTCTTTGATATAAGTACCTGTAGAGGTAAAGGAGCTCTAGAATGTATGATAGTTTCTGTAATATCCAAAGGAATTTGGTGTGGGAATGCAATGAGGGGAAGGAATAAATATAATTTGGAAAAAAAAAAAGAGTATGTATATAGGGGGTGGGTAGGGGGTGGGTAGGCAGGGATGTGGGTAAAAATGAGAATTGACCTGTGTCACATACTGGTACAAATTCCCCAATGTTTTGTGTGATTGTGAGCTGTGTATATAATGTACCAAAAAAGTTTACTGAATAATGAAAAAAAAGTTTAACTATTGTTTTTGCCATTTTACAGGTGAAAAAACAAATGTAGAGAGAGGCGACTTTCTCAATGTCATGCAGCTAGTGAGTGGCAGGACCAGGTCCACCCTGACCCTATGAAAGCCTCAGGAAATAGCAGAGGCCTCCCTTCTCTCCCCACTCTGTACTCAGAGAGCCAAGGCTCACTGCTTTGTTGCCTCGCTGGCCCAGTTCAAGGGCAGTGGAGAGGTCATCACTGGTGCCTAGTGATGTAGCCCTTCTTTATCAGCTCAATTCCCATTTGGATGAAAAGAGGAGAAACCCTCATATAAAAGGTAAGATCACAAGTTTGGAAGCCTTTTGGTTATTTTTCACTTAAGTTAACATGTGATAACTGTACATATTTATGGGGTGCCATTTCATCTTAATTTTCAACTTGATTGGATTAAGAGACTCCTGGAGAGGCAATTGAATAATGGTTTGCTGTACTTATCAGTGGGTTATGTCACAGATGCTCACAGCTGAACATGCTGCTAGGTATGAGGCTTGGCTGGTGGTCATCGAGGAGGTGCCTGTTGGTGATGCTCTTTCACTGGGTTCTGATTCATGGACACCAGGAAATGAGCAGTTTTGCCCTGCCATGCCCTTCCACCATAAGGCTTCTACCTGGAATGGACTGACCATGGACTGAACCTTCTGTAACCATGAGTAAATAAATCTTGCTCCTTTAAATTCCAGGTGTTAGGCGGTTTGCCTCAGCAATGGAATATAGTGTGATAGTTCAAGACATGTATACAGTGTGTACCAACCACATCAGGGTAGTAGCATTTCTATCTCCTCCCCATTGCTTTGTGTTTATAGCCATCGAGCTCCTCTCTTTTATTTATTCATAAAATATATAATAGTTTATTGTGAATTATAGCCATTCTACTGTGCTGCAGAACACTATAGAACTCATTCCTCCTATCTTTTGTGTCTTGTGTTTTTAAATTTTTCTACTAGCTAAACAATTCTTTGCATTCAGGGGAAGAGTTATTTATCCCAGTTATGATTCTTGTGACAACAAAAATGCCCTACAGCTCCAGGGCTTGTGAGTATTCCCTGTCTGAGGACCACTTAATGAAACAAATCCTGCATGAAAAGGAGGAATAGAATTTGAGAGAATGACAGTGGAGGGAGAAAACAATGAATATTTGTTTAGCAACTACTTCACTCCCTGTGTCTGACTTTCACCATTTCCTTTAATTCTTGTAACAAGTAAACCATTCAACAAACATTCATGGAGTGCCAGGCACCATAAGTACTAGGGTTAGAAAATTAAATATATCATGGTTTCTGACCCTCTAAGCAAAATGGATAGAGACAAATAGAGAAGCAATCCGATCTCAATAGGACACTATTTGATATGATAATATACAAGCAGTGAAATTGTTCTGTAGGGCAACATGGTCTCTATCATGTCTGTGGCTGCTGGGTATGAGATATACCCTGCCCGAGCATAGGCTGGGTGGCACCGCCACTGCTTTCCCCTGCACAGCCCCGTCTCCACAGAAATGGTGGCAAATTGGTTGCACGAGTGATTCCCTTGGAAATTTACATTCAGAAGCAGGAAGAGAATCAAGCAATTGGTTGTGGGAATAGAAAATGAGAAGGGAGTAAAAAAACAGTGGTGGGATAGAGGGAGGGCAAGTGACTGTGCAAGCAGAAATTGTAGGTGAGCAGAAGCTAAGAGGAAACAGACGCCATGACAGAAGACACCGAGTGGTGTGTTAAGTTTGCTGGTATCAGGAACGGAAATGCACAGAATCAGTGCGCTGAGGTGTGCACCACAGCTGTAAAATCCTCTCCTTAATACTAGATCATTTTAGTTTTTCTATGTTACAAGGAATTCCATATCTTCATTTATCAGTAACTTTCTGATTACTGTCAATACGTTCTTAGATTAAAAGATATGTATGTGTGTGTGTATATATATATATATATATATATATATATATAGTTTGTTTGTTTGTTTGTTTGTTTGTTTGTTTGTTTTTTGAGACAGGGTCTCGCTTTGTAGTTCAGGCTGGCCCTGAGCTCACTATGGTGCCCAGGCAAGCCGCCGCGAACTCAGCAATCCTCCTGTCTCTGCCTCCCGAGTGCTGAGATTACAGGCTTGAGCCACCACTCCTGGCACTGTGGTATGTGGTATTGATTGCTGGTGGGCGTGAGTCACCATGCCCAGCATTCTGTGTGGTTACTGGGGATCACACTCAGGACCATTGCGCTTGAAAGGCAGGCGCGGGAACCACTGAGCTAAATCTCCGGCCCAAAAAGATATGTATATTTTAAAGCTCTTAATACAGATACTCATCTTTTATTTTTGTGATACTGAGGATCAATGCATGACCTTGGGCTTGCAGGCAGACACATCATCACTGAGTTAAATCCCTGGCCCTGATAATTACTCTTATTTCCAGATAAATAGAACTGATTTTCTACTCCCTCCAGTATTATATGAAAGGATTTATTTCAATACATTATAACAATACTCTTAGCTAGTGGGGAAGATAGTAGCTATCATTTGAATTTTTATTTCTCTATCACTTGCATATTTTTCATGTAATGGTATAATTATCTTTTGTGAGTTGAGCTTGTTCATGTGATTTGTGCATTTGTCTATTAACCCATTTATACTTCTACTGGTATACATGAACTATTTATACAATAAGACCTATGTTCATTTGACATATTTTGCAAACACTACCCCAAAATTTATCATTTGACTTTTAATTTTTGAGCACTGAAGTCCTGTTTTTTGATATATTGATCTTTTTCTTTGTAACTTATTTCAAAAATACTCTTTCTTGGGCTGGAGGGTTAGCTCAGTGGTTCCGGCGTCTGCCTTGCAAGCGCAAGGTTCTGAGTTCGATCCCCGGTAACCACATACAATGCTGGGCATGGAGACTTACGCCTACCAACAATCAATACTGCATACCACAGTGCTGGGTGTGGTGGCTTACACCTGTAATCCCAGCACTCGGGAGGCAGAGACAGGAGGATTGCTGAGTTCGAGGCTTGCCTAGGCTACATAGTGAGCTCAGAGCCAGCCTGAACTACAAAGCAAGACCCTGTCTTAAAAAAAAAAAAAAAGCTACTTGGCTCTTTCTTTCCCTCCCTAGTATTAAAACATATTTTTTCCCCAAACTTTGAACTCTTTTGTTCACTTTGAATTTATGTTGATGTATTTGAATTGTTATGAAGGAATATTTCATACCAAATAAAAAATAGAATTGTGTGACCCTATTCTAGATATATTTAATCTGTGATAATGCCTGCTCCCTGTACAATCAACCATTCTGCCCTTCAGTCATCAGTGCAATGAATCGCAGACATGCAGATCTGCTGAGGGGTACAATGAGGAAGAGGATATGAGGAAGGATGAGGGTGTCATCATTCATGCGCTCTGTACAGAACATACTCTTACCAAATGGAAATTATGGCTACTGAATAATTCAGTTTACTTAAGCTCTTACAGAAACTCTCAATACTTCAGCGGGGTCTGTACTCATTTACAATGGGACTCTTAAACATACTGTACCTCTTTGACCTCAACACCTACTTGCCAATTGCCTGACTTTCAAAGAATAAGTAGATTCTTTAGAAAAGGAACACTTTGTCATTTGGAGGAAATTTTCTTTTCTTTTCTAGTTCATATCACTTAAGCTCCAGAGAAAATTCAACTTTATATTTTTGTGAGATCTCTTTCAAATGACTGAATGGAAGCGTTATGGTTGGTGAAGTCTTGGTATATTTCCAAAAATATACAGTTGTGATTATAGGCAACACTCTACCACATTCCAGAGGACAAGAAACACCAGGGTCCACTCTGAAGAGTTGGTACACCCTCGGCTTTCCATTTCAGTGACTTCAGGAACGGAGAAAAGCCCTTTAGCTCAAACCACCTGCTGTGAAAAGTACAGTGAACTTGTGAGGCCTGCTGCAGCTGAGCACCATAAACTGAGCGGCTTGCACAGCAGAATGGGGTGTCTCATACTTCCAGAGGCTACAAGTCCAAGATGGACAGAAAATCTGTTGCATGCCTCCTCCTGAGCTTCCGGTGGTTTGCTGGAAAGTTTGGCATTGGTGGCTCTTAGGTCCATAGCTTATCCCTGCCATTGTCATCAGGTAGAATTATCCCTGTGTGTGTGTGACCAGATTTCCTTTCTTCTTTTCTCTAAGGACATTAGTCATATCAGAGTAGAGACAATACTAATAACCTCCTTTTAGTTTGATTACCTTTTGAAAGGTAATCTCCAATAAGGTCACACACTGAGGCTGGGGATAGGGGCTCAGCATATGGGTTTTAGGAGAACACAGTTCAAATCCAAACAGGTTATACAGTGATTATTTAAGCTAATTACTCTGATGTAGGGGTTAGAGTCTGAGTGTCTTAATGGACAAACTGGCTCTTAGACAGAACACTGGGGAACCTCCCTCAATTTATGTTTGCAGCTGTAATAAAGAGGCAGGTTATGCTAAGAATTTATCTATCAGTTCCACAAATGACTGCTCACTGAGGGTCAGTGATAGGTAAAATGACAGGTATGTGCTATTTCTCTTTCTGTGTGCATGCTTATAGGATAAGGATACTCTGAGGGATATTCATGCATTGCCAACCTAAGCATTATTAAATGAAATTAAAATTATTGGGAGAATTTTTACTTAAATTATTTTTATTCATCTATTTCAGGACACATTTCTATGTTTATGAAATAACCATTTGAATTTGACAGGCCTTTAGAGGACTTTAGATTTGGCACCATATTCTGCTTGTTGTAGGGAGATTAGGGTTAAACTCAAGGCGTCCTTTACTGCTTAGTGACTCTTCAAAATTAAAAAGATACTAAAAAGTAGTTGGACATGTAAAGTGATTATAAATGGAGTAGAATCAGTGCATTGATTCACATTTTTCCTTTATATAGCTGTAGCTGTTACTACAGTCGGTTTATGTGAACCTGTGTTTACTCTTTGGAATATGTGACCCACTTTAAAAGTAAGGAAAAAAAGCATGAATTAATACTTAAGAGGATTTGTGATATTTCACTGCTCACTAAATTTGATGTTTTACTCATCAGACCATGCCTTTTTGTAATGCTGAATTAAAAAGAAATATCTTGCTAGATTCTCCACCGAGGGCTGGGTACCAGGCCGGGAAGGAGCCTCCTTTCATTTTGTGTAGAAGTCTACTCTTGGCAAGCCTTTGCCTTTCCTTCCCAAGAAAATCTGTTTCACTGGAAGATGCTCCTTAGAGGAATCTCTAAGGCAGTGGGTAAAACTTCTCAAAATGACTGTTAACTTTCACAGAGATATGTTCATTTCCACAGAAACCTAAATGAATCCCAATATTTCTCATTCATGTTGGGTGAAAGTTCTGGAGATTCCCCTCTTAGTCCAGTTTCCTGCTAGAGCAGATTGTGCCCACGGAATGACCTCTGGGCTCATAGGAAAACAGTCTGAAAGCCTTGTAATAGAGCTTGGGCTACAGAGGAGATAAATGCAGCAGTTTTAATTTTTTTTTTTTTTTTGAGACAGGGTCTCGCTTTGTAGTTCAGGCTGGCTCTGAGCTCACTATATAGCCTAGGCAAACCACGAACTCAGCAATCCTCCTGCCTCTGCCTCCTGAGTGTTGGGATTTCAGGTGTGAGCCACCATGCCCGGCACTGTGGTATGTGGTATTGATTTTTGGTGGGTGTGAGTCTCCACGCCCAGCATTGTATGTGGTTTCCGGGGATTGAACTCAGGACCTTGTGCTTGCGAGGCAGGCGCCGGAACCAATGAGCTAATCCTCCAGCCTAATGCAGCATTTTTAATACACCTTGTCCGATTTTATACAGTGAGCCTCATGGGAAGTATCCTTGAAAAAAGACAAAGGGAACTGTATTTATACATATTTCCTGTGATCCATCTGGAAATTCTAGCAGATGCTGGTTCCTGATGACCACACACAAGTTTATTATCCATTAAGGAGGAAAGATTTAGTTTTAGGAATTTACCCTATGTCTATATGATGTCTCTTTAGCCACACTCACTGATTCCATGAACTGTGCTGTGAAACCCCTGCTTTTGCTGCCCTCACACCCACGGTTGCACCAGTGTCACATTCCTATTATAATGGCCATTATATTATAATGCTTTTTCTCACCAGTAAGAAAACTTGTTGAGGACAGGGCCACCCATTTTTTCATTTTTATATCTCTGCTGCTTAGTCTAGTAGGTCATTGTTATGATTATTGGCATCGTCGCTTTTAAAACAACGAGCAGTTGTGAAGCGACTACTGTTCTGAGCAGTTCATCGGCTGCATCCTACTTGATCTCCACACAATTCGGTGAGCTCCATTCAAGGCTTATGCCCAGATGTCCCCGCCGAGCCTCGGGCAGTCCTACGTGCATGGCGCTGACATTAGGGACGTGATGGTGGGATCAAGGGCACCACACCCTGGGTGCAGTTCCACCACCCAAAGGCAGCAGTGGGGAAGAGATGAAAGGGGCCGAGAGAAGGCAGCTCTGGGGCGGCTGCTGGCGCTCCGCTGTCTCCCACCTGTCCACACACTGCCTCTCTGTGGCGCCTCCTGCCTCAGCCAACTGTGGACCAAAACGTCTGCAAATTGTGAGCTTCGATATACCTTGCTTCTTTAGCTTTGGATGTTGAGTATTTGCCTCAGCAATGAGAAAAGCAACTAAGTAATTAAGACAGTTACATTCTATTACTAGTGACCCATTTCATGGATAAGAAAACCAGGGCAGTGAAGTAGTTTCCCTCAGGTCATGCAGCTAAGATTTCAAATCCAGGCAGCCTGTTTTCCTACCTTACAAGGTAACATCACTTAAGAACATTTTCCAAGGACTGCCTCTGTGTTAAAGCCCTGTTTTGCACGTTAAGGATATGTGTGAACTAAACAAAATCCCTTTTCTCCCAGAATTTATGTAGGTTCACAGAAAATATTTGTTAAATGAGTGAATTTAAAGATCATATTTCTACGGTTACTTCCTTTTTTTTTTTTTTTTTGAGACAGGGTCTTGCTTTGTAGTTCAGACTGGCCCTGAGGTCACTGTGTAGCTCAGGCAAACCTTGGCCTCAGCAATCCTCCTGTCTCTGCCTCCTGAGTGCTGGGATGACAGGCATGAGCCACCACACCTGGCACTGTGGTATGTGGTATTGATTGCTGGTGGGTGTGAGTCTCCATGCCCAGCATTGTATGTGGTTACCAGAATCGAACCCAGGACCTTGCGCTTGTGAGGCAGGCGCTGGAACCACTGAGCTAAATCTCTGGCCTGGTTACTTCCACTTTTAAGATAAAGGGGTGAGTCTTGGGAAACCAAGGAACTCTCTCAAGACAATGCGAATGACCTGTGAAGCCACAGCCTGATGCAGAGCCAATTCTGTGATCTCTGATCCTTTGCTTTCAAGACAATGTAAACTACCCGGTCATCCACCTTAGGAGAGGGTTCTATGTTTAGAAGATTCTGGGAGGAAGTGGGGGAAAGAGGGAGGGAAAGAGAGAGAGAGAGAGGAAGACAGAAAGAGTGGGAGAAAGGCAGAAGGGGGGGGGAGATTTCAGAGAAACTGCCACAGCTCTGTCTGAACTTTTGCGTGCACTGTTTCTGTTTGATGCTCCATGGTTCATGACTTTTAACATATGCATATCCAAGTGCTGGAAGTGTAGTATGATACGTTCTACGAAATGTGGTGAGCTATAGCATGCCTGTGTTAACCTACTCTGTTTTAGCCTCCCTACAAGTTTCACGTCTTGCAGAATGGAAAAATAAAGCCAGAGTGTTTGAAGAAAGCACTTCCACATATGTTTCCCAGGCTAGGCATCTGGATCTCAATAAAATCCTGCTAGTTGTTGGTCAAGCATCAGTGTGGGATTCATCTAAGCACACAGAACATTGAACAAGTTCTAGTCCACTTCATCACTTGTTTGCTGCCAAACCAGCTGGCTGCTTACAATGAATTCCTTTGTAGTGGTACGAGCTTCACTCATTGATAATGCATCCATTATAGCTGCAAATCTGATGTTTTACTAGCTACTAAGTATATTAGACTCTACAAGAGAAAGTAATTTCATCAGCTGACAGAAGCTATGGACAGAAGCAAGTTGACACAAACTCCAGGTTTCAAGAAAGATCTAGTAATAGTCGATCTTCCAGTTACAACTGTTCCAACATATGAACAACTTGGGTTGTTCCACAGAAGATTTGTTTGCTTCTGCTATCCATAGTGAGTACCCAGGTAAACATCAGATCTCAGCTGTATTGGCATACAACCAACTTGAGTTATAACCAGCCCTCAGGAACTGATCAAGTTCATAAGTCAAGAATCCACTGCATATGATTCACTTGGTGGTTACAGGGAGAGAAAAACAAGTTCTAGGTCTTGTTAAAGTGTTTCTTCTTTTTGCCATTATTTTTCTTTTCCCTCAAAATTTCCTTCTTTCTGCTCCTTTCTCCTTCTTTATTTCATGTTTTCATTTTATTCAAAAAACATTCATGGAGCATTTACCACGCAGCAAAGCATAGACTGAGCATACATCCAATGCTGAGATAACAAACAGCAGTTCCTGCCCTCAGCAAGGTCATCATCTAATAGAACTGCAAGATCACTTTCTGGTGGAGACTGGCAGTGCACTTTCTGTGGTATCAGGGTCAGAGGAACCATCTAGAATCCCCAGCCTGTATTCCCTGACTTTATTCTTTCTCTTGCCATCATTTTTCCAGATGGGACGCATCTTAATAACCACGATGTTCTACCATTCGTACAAAGAGCTCAGCAGGTTTTATATAGACTCCATCAATGACAGCCAAGCTCTAACAAAGTTTTAAAGAAAACACTTGACCTTTTGGGGGGCATGTGATTACACAAGAAACCTCACCCTATATCCTCACCTATCTTTGGTCCTCTGTATAAAAAGCAGCAGAGGTGAAGAACGAATTAAGAGACTCCCCAAAGCCCACCACTGTGATCTGTTTGCTAGTTTTGCTAGGCTTTGATTACAAGGCATATATTTTGGAGGAAATAATTTTGAGGAAAGTGATTGTAAGTGAAGTTGGAATTCCATCTTGGAAGACAGTTGAAGGGACTTTTGGACATTGAGAGGGTCTCAAGTCTTAAGTTTTAAGAAATTCCATGGTTTGAACTAAAATTTCATTCCTTTAAAAATGTATCTCAAAGGGTACAAAACATCTATACAAAGAATATTTTCTTCCCATAACCTCAAACAAATGCAAGGGCTATCTGTTCTTGCAATTTTTATTATTTCACAACAGCAGCAAGAAAACTATGATTCAGTTTGTCTTTTCCTTTCACAATTTGGAATTACTTTGCAATTGCTTGGTGCGGGTGCATCTACTCTCAAGTGGCATTTCTGCCTGAGAATGACATTTTTCATTATTTAGAGTTTTCTGTAATTTTATTGTGTGATATTAATGTTTAATAACACCAGAGCCCCAGAAGTATCTTCGTTCAACTATAAAATGTACACATTTTTGTCTCCTTTTACAACTTTAACCCTTTAACCTTCTAGTTCTATGGCTAGAAGAGAATCCATATGCTTTGGGTAAGTGTTTTTGATCCTGGGCTTATAACTGTGCACACTGACAGCTTTCCTTTGAGAACATAAATCCCAGCTCCCTGTGCATTGTTTTTTTTTTTCTTTTTTTTTTTTTTTTTGAGACAAGGTCTCACTTTGTAGTTCAGGCTGGCCCTGAGCTCACTATGTAGCCCAGGCAAGCCTCGAACTCAGCAATCTACCTGTCTCTCCTTCTGCTGGGATTACAGGCATAAGCCACCATGCCTGGCACTGTGCATTGTTTTTAATTAATTCATCAGAAAGGTAAACCTATGTCACTGTGCAAGAAAAGGGATTGAATTGAGTAACTTTATCTTTTTTTTTTTTTTTTTGAGACAGGGTCTCGCTTTGTAGTTCAGGCTGGCCCTGAGCTCACTATGTAGCCCAGGCAAGCCACCGCGAACTCAGCAACCCTCTTGTCTCTGCCTCCCCAGTGCTGGGATTACAGGCGTGAGCCACCACGCCTGGCACTGTGGTATGTGGTATTGATTGCTGGTGGGTGTGAGTCTCCACGCCCAGCATTATATGTGGTTACCGGGAATCGAACTCAGGACCTTGCGCTTGCGAGGCAGGTGCCGGAAGCACTGAGCTAACCCTCCGGCCCAATGTAACTCTAACTTAAGACCTTAACATGAATGTTGCATACACATATAAGGTTTTGATTTATTTATGGAATTCTGCATAAAATAAAATTATCTTCAAAATTTGTAGAAAAACATTATTATGCATAACAGTTGGTTCCCTGGAGGCTCTGTTCCTCACAGTCTAATGGAGAGTAAAAGTCTATATTATAAGGTGATGTATTTCATGTATGAAGAAGGCTTTGATTTGTTTATTATAAAATAATTATTGGAGGTGAACAACTTTTCTAGAAGTTTACTTTTCAATGACTTTTGTTCTATAATTCATACACAAATGCAAAAAACATGCCTCCTCCCTGTATGGAAGTTATGTATACCATAACTATGCTATAAATGTAAATACAGTGAATTTGAAGAAACCACTTTGTTGGATAACTTTTTTGGTTGTCAATCATGTGATTGGTGTTTCTAGCCTCTAATTAGTATTGAAAAAAATCAAAAACATTTCCCACCTACTTTTGACAACTGCAGAAAAGCAGGACATTAATTCAGCATCAAAAGGATGAACAGCCAGATAGAATTATCATTCAGCTCCCTAAATCATGGCCATTCTCCTTTTTCATCTTCCCAGGGCCATTTATTTTCTTCTAATGTGTCCCTTCTCCTTATCCTGTTTTCCTTTGAATACCTCTAGGAGACACCAAAGAAGTCATTAAAAATGGTTCTCTATTTTTTCCTTTTGCTTAGCTCCTCCTTGGACTGCACTGAAGCAAACAGAAAATAAGACATGGTGAACCTCAGTCATGGAAGTTGGACCCCTCTGTTCCTCTCAATCTTTTCTCAGGAAAAGAAGAAAAGAGATGGTGGGGTCTGATTCAAACAGGAATAAGACACTGAGCCACCACTGCATGGCTGAGATGTGTGTAGTCCTCAGGGTCCCAGAAAAGCGTGAGATATCACCTTAAGATTAAATGTGCCAATAGTCCCTTCAGGATGACACTTTTCATGTTACTGGACAGCAACCCTTCGATTCCTAAAAGAAGTGCCACTTTTTATTGTCATTTATTTCCCTATTTAGTAATATGCATTATACAGGATTTAAGAATACATGTGCATTTTCTTTTTAAAAATTAATTAGCATGTTTGCAGTACATAATGATTATATTCATTGTGGTGAGTTGGTACATGCACAAAACACACCTTAATTCTGCACTTTCTGGTGAGGTGCTTTCCATCTTTATTCTTTTCTATACAAAAAGGGCTTTATTTAGTCCTGAAGATGCACACTAACTTTGTGTTTTTTGTATATTTGTCTTTGGGAAACTCAAGTGGCTTTCTTCAAGCCACTTTCTGTCTCTCTTTTCTATTTTGTTCACCAATGGCCAATTTTTTTCCTTACTCATGTTCATCACTGACCTGTAGACATACTGGATTAGGGCCACAAATGTGCAATTGATTATTTTGAGGTCATGCAGTCCCTCTGTTAATTAGATTGTCTAGGAGTGTCAGAAGAAAATTTCCTTCTATAAGAAGGCTTTACAAATCAAGGTTAGTTCTTTTGTTTCTTAATCAGTTTACTAAATGCTGTAGTCTCCATCCCATAGGGAAATTATTCCCCCATTTTAAACATTGAGATGTTCTTTTGAAATAGATTACCAAATAATAGTGCAGAGTATATCTATACGCTATTTGCTAATGCAAATACTGGATTCCAGTCAGGACACAGAAGCAAAAAAGAATTTGCTTAATTTGCCAGCCAAAGTGACCTACAACACATGAAATATGGTTCTATTATGTGTGATGACACTTTCTTTGTTAAGAATAATGAACTACAGCAGAATGGCATAATGTAGAACTCAACAGCTGATAAGCTTTCTGCATAAGAACAGAAGAGGATGTTTCTTATATAGTTGTGTCTACTGCTTGCTTTGAGAATGTACTTAACAGCTATTACAGTTAATAGTAACCATATGAAGTTAACTGGCTTATAATGAAGCAGCATAACACACTGATGATGAGATTGGGCTACACAAAGGGAGAAGAAAAATATGTATTCAGGCTACACAAATCTATGCTTAAAATGTAATTTAACCTTGATATTTTACTCATAAATGAAAAATTTGTTCACCATACTCATTCTCCATGTGACTCATCAAATCCATCTCCAAGTTCATGACTCAAATTTTTATAACTAGTTCTGACTTCTTTCTTAAGCACTACAGACATTCCTTGTTTAACAACCCATTTAATGACTGTTTGGACCTATGACTGAGGTGTGTTGTCCAGACTTACAACCCATACCTGGACCTACAGCCTGTCCTTTTTTTGGTACAGTTATTTATCTTTTGTTTATAGAGCCTTTTGTGGCTTGTATCCTCCTAGAACCTCAGACAGGCATGGACGGAGCTTCTTAGAGGTGGCTGGATCTAGGGTGTGTGCTTCTGGGATCAAGGATGAGATACTAGGATAAAGGGTGTGAATGATACCTCCTCTAATGGTGGGTAGCCTGGATAAGATATAAGGGACAAAAAGAAGGTTGTCAGTTGTTGCTTGCTGCTTGCTGGTTAGATGCTTTTGCTGCCTTCTGCCTACCATAAACTGTTTCTTCTCTGCCCTGCCCCTCAGCCATGCCACTCTGCTTTGGAGCCAGCTGATTATGGATTGAAACCTTTCAAAACTCTGAGCCAAAATAAACCTTTCCTTTTTTAGCTTTGAGTGTTGGATATTTTGTCTCAGCAATAAGAAAAAAAATAACTAAGAGCCTCACTATCTTTTTTTTTTTTTTTTTGGTATGGTAAACCTTCTTCATACAGTACTATAATTTTTGTAAATAAAAGCAAACTCTGCTGGACATGATGGCTCACGCCTGTAATCCCAGCACTCGGGAGGCAGGGACAGGAGGATTGCTGAGTTCGCGGCGGCTTGCCTGGGCACCATAGTGAGCTCAGGGCCAGCCTGAACTACAAAGCGAGACCCTGTCTCAAAAGCAAAAAAAAAAAAAAAAAAAAGCAAACTCATCAAGTTAGGGTTTCCTTTGACCATTTCTTTGTTCTGAATATTGTAATGTACATATCGCACGCACACACACACACACACACACACACACAATTTCTCATTTAGTGACCCATTTGTTTAATGACTTAGACAGAAGAACAGAGATTGGTGTTTAGAGGAGGACTGTCTGTACAGTACACCCAAATATTCAGCTTCCCAATTCACATCTGCATTTAAACAGCTAACAGACATCTGAAACTTGTTGTGTCTGACACCAAACCTTTGTTTTCCTTTTACTTTCTTTATCTGTACCATTCACGTTGTTGCTTGAATTCACAACCCAGGAATCAGTCTGAACTTTTTCTTTCTCCTTACAATCCCTTAACAAATTCTACTACTTTGTATTTAAAATAAAATCAAGAACACATATCAGGTCCATTGGACCATGTCACTAGGTCACTATAATCTCTCAAATAAACTAGTTCCTTCCTCCAGCACTTGTTCCTCTACTGTGCATTTTAACTTAGATGACCAATGATCATTGGAACATGTAAGTCAGATCATGTCTCTTTTCATGTGAAACCATCCAGTGGTTTCCTTCACCCTTAGAGTTAAGTGAAACTCCTCCCCTGCTCTCCAAGGCCATTTTTTGACCCATGTTTCTGTTAGACTTCATCTCTTACCATTCTTCCTGTTATTTTACACCTAAAACTTCCTATGATTCCTTGAAAAACCTGATCCCTTGACTGTGTAGAGCATTCAAATTTACCATTGCTACTCTTTGGCCTGCCCTCTCATTTATGCTAGCAGGCTTTTTCCTCTTCAGGGTGGGCTTCCACTGAGTATTCTCACATAGCCTCTTGTCTTTCTGATGCCAAAGCTCTCTATAACCCACTCACCTTCTCTTGTTCAATTCATAGTGCTCAACCTAACCTAACCATGTTCTATGAAATACTTCTCATTGTGCCTTCCATCCTTATCCCAATAACATAAGCTCTGTCAGGTCACAGTCATTGTCCTGTACATTGCTATATCTCTGGTTTCTAGAATAGTAGCTAATAAACAGGAGATTTCAATGACTGTTGTTAAAAAAGTTAATGATTTAATGCCTTGATTTAATGACTTCTCTTTCAAGTGAAAATGTGTAGTGTTCAAGAGAGTTTCAATGACTCTTTTACCTAGAGCACTGAAGACTAACATTCTTAGTCTTCCAAGGCTAAAGTGATGCCTTCTGAATGTTTGCCTTTCTTCTCTGTTTGGCAATTTCCAAGATATCAATCATGTTTAGCCCTGATCTCACCATCTCCTCAAACTCTCCACACTGAGTTAATTTTTCCATCAAAATTTGTTATTATATTTATCATAATAAGTAGCATGTTGTATTACCTTTGGTTATGTGTCTGTTTTCTTGTAGAATGTGCATCCTGGAAGGGTGTAATGCCTTCTTTATTTTGTGCCCCTAGAACTCATGATATACACTCAACTTTAAGTTAACATTTCGTTAGTAGATGGGCTTCTTTTCTCAACCCCGCTCCATCATACCTTTGGTAGACAATTTATGTAACATATCGTAGTCTCAAGATATTTCAGAAAGACTTAAACATCAAAAATAATGTGGCTGTGAGAAGTGTTTCTAGAGTGGCACAGGAAAGGCCTCTGAAAACTGGCTCCTCCATAGAAAGCTAGAGCCTTGGCAAAAACTGGTCAAATTTAACCTTTCAAGAACTTGGAAATTAGCCAAACTCTTTCAACGTGAAAAAAAGCGTTTATTTTACAAATGGCTACCAGAAGGGGCAATATGCTCCATGGCATTTCAACTTATCTTACTGCAGTCTCATCACAGCTATACAATATCCTTGGAAATAACAACTCTATCACCAAAGCATTGTGCAAAACAAAATCCAGCAGCCAAGGATGGGGCAGAACACAGTTTGAGATTCCCCAAATGTCTCATTCCCAGAGATCTGTCATCAAGTAACCTGTCTGGAAGCTGTTTGCAAAGATCCATTCTCAGGATTTATCCTTATTTGCCTTGACTCAAAGCTCACTTGGTGAGAACAGTTTATCCTCACGCTGTTGAAAGATCAGGAGTGATTACTTAACATCAAAGCTTCCAGAAGAACTGATGCTAATTAAGTCTAAAAAAACAAAAATAAAAGCATGACCAAAACTTCTCAGTTAAAACTGGAGAATTAGATCTCTATAAGGGACTTGGACAAGCTCTGACATATTTCTGGTAATCTGCTTGGTCATATACTTGTGTAGGACTATTTCACACACCCAGAAAAAAACCAGAAAGACCACAATCATTCACTTCTAGCTGACTTTGAGGTTCTGGGGAACCCTGGGTTTTAAATTGTTTGCTAGAGCACCGAAGGTGACCTCCACACTCACACATAGAGCCTCTCAGTAATGTATCAGAGAACTAGTAGTTCAAGGCATTTAAGAAAATATGGCTAATCATTAGCTGACCACTAAGCTAACTGAACACTTCTGTGATTATACTGAAGTAGAAAACAGACCTTACAGTATTAGCCCAGGAAAGTCACTAAATTAATAAATAAATAAATAGCAGCAGCAGCAGCAGCAGAAGCAACAACAACAACAAAGACCATCAACAATGAATCCTAGAGCGGAATAAATGTGACTCTAAAAGTGCTGCAGTACGTTATTTAAAATATGTAGTGTTCAAGTGAAATAAATAGATCACAGATAGGTAAATACCACATGTTTTCTCTGGTATGAGAACCTGTAGATGTTAATGAGTTCTAGAATGTATGATAGATTTTGTGAAATAGGAAGTACTCAGGGGAATGTGCTAGGGGAAAGTAATGAAGCGGAAGAATAAAAATGATTTGAAAAGCAAAAGAAAGCACATGAGTAGAGGGGCGGGGGTTGTGGGGTGGGTAGGGAGATGGGTAAATATGAGAATTAACTGGTGCCATATACTGGTACAAATTCCCCAATGTTGGGTGTGATTGTGAGCTCTCTATAAAATGTACCAATAAAGAATTCAATTTAAAAAAAGTTAGAAAGCAAGCAAATAAAGAACAAACTTTAGCTCAGGCACAGGGAAAAGGAAGTCAGTAGCAGTTGTCCTTGCTAGACAGACTCTAAACTATCTATCATAAATACATTCACGATACTAAAGGAAATCATATGTTAGAAACTAAAGGAAGCATAAAATCAGTGATTCAGCAAATAGAGAATATTAATAAAGAGATAAAATTCAAATAGGAATTGTGGAGATGACCAGCATGAAGACTGACAGGAAATTACTGTGGGGGGGGTCACCAGAAGAAACAATAAGGATGCATGAATATAATCTCACTCAAGATTAATGGATTTGAGGAATAAAGGAAAAATGAATGAAGAAAAACAGGGCCAGAGAATTGTGATGACTTCTAAATCTGACAATATATGCATAATGTAAGCCTTAGATGGAGAGGAGAGAAAGGGAAATAAAGAATATTTGAAGAAATAATAGCTAGAAATCTTTTAAACTTAATTAAATATCTTAATTTTCACATGTAAGAAGCCAAATAAACTTTGTATCAAACACAAAGTGACCCACATTCTAACACAGGTCAGTCAGATTTTCTAAAACTAAAGCCAAAAAGAGAATCTTGGAATCAGCAAGGTAAAAGTGACATCAAGTTCAAGGCATCCTAAATAAGATCAGCAGCAGACATCATCAAAAACCATGAGGCTGGGGAGGTAGCTCAGTGGCACAGCATCTACCTGGCAAGCATAAGGTCCTGAGTTCAATCCCTGATACCAAAGGAAACCAAAAACAAAAACCACGGAGCTCAGAAGATAAAGGAATGACTAATGCTAAAAGAAAAAGGTATCAACCAAGAATTTTATATCGAGTAAAATTATCCTTTGATAAATGTAAATACTATACAAGTAGTTGTTTTATAGTATTGTTCAGAAAATAATGACAAGAAAAAGATCTAGGGCTGGAGGGTTAGCTCAGTGGTTCCGGCGCCTGCCTTGCAAGCACAAGGTCCTGAATTCAATCCCTGGAAACCACATACAATGCTGGGCATGGAGACTCATGCCCACCAGCCATCAATACCACATACCACGGTGCCAGGCGTGGTGGCTCACGCCTGTAATCCCAGCACTCGGGAGGCAGAGATAGGAGGATTGCTGAGTTCGGGGCTTGCCTAGGCTACATAGTGAGCTCAGAGCCAGCCTGAACTACAAAGTGAGACCCTGTCTCAAAAAAAGAAAAAAAAGAAAGAAAAACAAAAAGAAAAAGATCTATTCATACTCAGGGGAGATAAAATTTTTTTCCTGAAAAATTTTTTTTTTTTTTTTTTT